>JAOSBP010163923.1:0-17898 GCA_027563825.1 Erythroxylum mucronatum
TTTCAAATGTTGCCAATCAAACTGCAAGATTTGTTCGTACAGTTTAATATTGGTGCTTGACTATTGCAAACACTTTGTCTTTTGACCATGATTAACAACAATGAGAATGATGTACTACCATCTAATCAATGATTCTGTTAGACTTATATTACATGTATATTTCACTTGTATTACCTAATTTGGAGTTTGTGTCTTATTAGAGTAGTACTCATTGTTGTTATGTGACTTTTTCTTTAGAAAAGAAGTGGTCTATATATATATAGAGAGAGAGAGCTTAGTTCTTTCCCTATTAAGTTCTCAATTCCATTTTCTAGCTAGCCTAGGACTTGGTCAAAACAAGTATAAATGGATGATGGGTGGTTCAATGTGAAATAGATACTGATTATAAATGGTTAAGTTGCACTATGATCCATTGTGTTTTTACTGTTTTCTGAAAACTCCCTTCTGATTAAAATTTAATTTAGAATCCTTGTCTTTGGTAACTAAAAAAGCATTCCTTTGTCAATATTTTACTGTGCAAGTTTTTCATACTGCTAGTAAATTTTGTTGTGCAATATTATGTGAAAGTGAATTTTAGTTATTGAAATGAAATGTATGACGAGGTCAATTTCACTAGTTGTCAAATTACGAAACCCTATGAAATTAAAATCAAATCAAGGTGATTTAAAATATGGCGTAACCTCAGGGGATCTTAGTATTATTAACTGTAACTAATTGATATTGGAGACTTCTTCTCTTAATTTGGTTTTTTCTCTACTTCATATTTCTTTTTCTGCTCTTGTTTGTTGCAAATCTCACTTTCACCTAAATTTTCTATCTGGATCTCTGTTCTCTATTTTTTGTGTGTTCCTTAACCTGATTTCCTCTTTATGATATAGAAAGTTTTATTCTTCCTTGAATTATAGGCTGCTGTTGTCATAGTCACCAATCGATAGTTCTTGTTCACCAATAGTATTGGTGGTTTCTTTTTGTGTTATAAACTTATATATTTATATCTATGATTTTATAAGTATATATCCAGGTGAATGTGCTCTGCATTTCTACTATGCTGATATAGATTGGCTGTCTGCTCATATTTTGAGACAGGGGGTTGGGTAAGACCATTCAGACAATTGCATTCCTGGCTGCTGCCGTTGGGAGAGAAGAAGAATCTGGTGATTCCACTTTGGTGAGGGAAAATCAGGCAACGAAGAGTGGTCATGCACTGATAATTTGCCCTACTTCTGTAATTCACAATTGGGAGATGGAGTTCTCTAGGTGGGCAACATTCAATGTTTCTATTTTCCATGGTGCAACACGCGATCTGATCCTTGAGAAACTTGAAGCACGTGGAGTTGAAGTACTGATAACCAGTTTTGACACATTCAGAATTCATGGCAACATTTTGTCAGAAATATTGTGGGAGATTGTGATTGTTGATGAGGCACACCGGCTTAAAAATGAAAAGTCAAAACTATATAAAGCATGCACAGAAATTCGCACACGGAAACGTTTTGGTCTCACAGGAACTGTTATGCAGAATAAGATTATGGAATTGTTTAATCTCTTTGACTGGGTTGCTCCTGGCTCATTGGGAACCAGAGAACATTTCCGAGAGTTCTATGATGAGCCTCTAAAGCACGGACAGAGGGCAACTGCACCTGAAAAACTTGTTCAGGTAGCTGATGAACGAAAAGAGCACCTAGTGAGGGTTCTTCATAAATATATGCTTAGAAGGACAAAGGAAGAGACAATTGGTCATCTAATGATGGGGAAAGAAGATAATGTCATTTTTTGTGCTATGAGTGAACTACAAAAACGTGTGTATAGGAGAATGTTACAACTATCAGATGTGCAATGCCTTATCAATAAGGACCTCCCATGTAGTTGTGGAAGCCCTCTTAAACAAGTTGAATGCTGCAAAAGGATTGTACCTGATGGAATTATATGGCCTTATCTTCACAGAGATAACCCGGAAGGCTGTGATTCATGCCCCTTTTGTCTTGTCCTTCCTTGCCTTGTGAAACTCCAGCAGGTGATTTGCTTGAGCTAGTTTGCAATTTTTTCTTTTGCAAATGCCTCTGCATTGCATACATGTAGAAAAATTTCCTCAACCCAAAAAAATTGATTGCTTCTCAATTGTCTTGGAAAGTTGTTTACTTTGATCAGCAGCTTTTCATTGTTCTTCTTTCTTTATATTTACCTTTGTTTTTGACTATCAGATAAGCAATCATCTGGAGCTAATTAAACCAAACCCAAGGGATGAACCGGATAAACAAAGGAAGGATGCAGAATTTGCCTCTGCTGTCTTTGGCCCTGATATAGATTTGGTTGGAGGGCACACCCAGAGTGAGAATTTCATGGAGCTGAGCGAAGTTAAAAATTGTGGAAAAATGCGAGCTTTGGAAAAGTTAATGTTTTCTTGGGTTTCACAAGGTGACAAGATTCTACTCTTCAGCTACTCTGTCAGGTATGGTTTTAAAAATTTACAGGCCATTTAGTGCAAGTCTTTTCCTATATTATGTGCTCTTTATTACTTGTGTAGTTAGGAAGGGTATAAAGTTTAGTTGTCCCAGTTCAGTTGGTTATGTCCTTTAGCATGTGTTTCTTTCGTGCTCTCTTAATCTGGTGTCATCAGTCAGAACCAGAGTGTAGAAATTGATGATTAGCTTCAGGACCGTGCTGAACTAGACTTATGAACTTAATTGTGGATCAGGATTTGGATTTGTATTGAGTTGGATCCTTTATATCTGGAGGTTATTGAGTGAAATGGGGCCTTCTACTCTCCCTGTTAATTAAAAAGCACGTGTGACTTAAAAAAAGTGCAACACTTGAGACATTTAATCATAGATTTGCATTATAGTTATTTTCTGTCAGAATGAATTCGTGCATGTCTTTTCTACTGCAAAAACTCAAAGAACATTTTAACAACAGTTTTCTGTTGCTCCTTTCTATCCTTGTTTCTTAACTAAAGTTCTAGAAGCTAATTGTATATGAGATATTCTTTTTATGAAGAGTGAATGAAAAAACCTTGAATTTTACTTAAGTTAGCTAGTGGGAGAAATGGCTATGTAGATGGGTTGTTAAGTTCCATATTTATGCTTTTGTGATGTCTGATTGAGCTTGTTAAATTAGCTTTATACTAGTGAAAACAGAAGTGTATAGGCAAAAAATTAGTTAAGCTCTAAATTTAATAATGTACTGCCATCATATGTGAACTATGTTAATTTCTAAATAATTTCAAGCAAGTTCATGAGTGAGCTCTTAATTTTCTTAAAGATATACCTATGGACTGAGTCTTATTCCTAAACTAGTTGAAGTACCTGAGATGAATCCTTTATCAGGATTATAGTTAAGTTGTATCCACTTATATTACAATATTGTGGTCCCTGTCCTTTTCCTATTCTTTTCCAATTGGATTCGATTGTTTGTTCATATTGATGTACAATGGTTAGAGTGGAGCATGGCCAAAACATCTAAAGTGGTCATCTGTTGTTTTATTTTCTTGTGTCCTCATACTATTTTGTTATACATTGGACTCAAGACGAATATCTCTCAATTTGTAGAAGGGTGTAGCATTGAAAACTGTCAGAAAAGTCATGCAAAACAATCACGTTCAACGTGAAAAATGATCTTTGAATAATTAATTGAATAAATAATAATTATTACTAAAATAGAGTTTATTCGAAAGTACTAATAAATGAGACTTGTGTTAGTTCAGATGGTTAAGGCCATCCCTTTATTTGATTTAGTCTCATGTTCAAAGTGTGGTAGTGTTAGAATTTTTGACACTTTCAAAATCACAATGTTGGAAGTTGGTAGAATTTTTTACTCGTTCAGAGTCACAATGTTGGAAGTTGGGAGTTGTTCAGAATCATGGGGAATAGTACTTTTCAAAAAAAAAATCACAGGGAATAATGCTCTGCTACCTTCATCACATTCAAAGCAATCAACCATCAATCCAGCCCTCAGTGTGTAAAATAACATATCAATCATTAGACTGTATCTTTAATATCTTAATACATAAGCAGTTTCTCTTGCCTGACTGGCTAACTAGGTCAGGGTCACTTTTTAAGATACTTTTTAAGCAGTTTCACATCCTTTTTTGTTTTTGTATTTTAGCTACAATTTCATCATTGCTATGTTACTTTGTTATATCACTGTGGTACATATGTGGTAAGTGGTTTAGGTTATCTAAATTTTTCCTTTTATGCTTTTGGAAATTTCTGGCGCATAATATTTCCGCTGAAGTTCTCCGTTGATGTATGGGAAGGATTAAAAGGGGAGAAATAAGTAGATTCTTAAGGAAAGCAAAAGCTTAGTAACTTTGTATTTATTCTTATTCCTTGCCATTAACTGTGTTTATATTGACTTTATCCTAATCAAACTTCTTCTGTAAAGTATTTGAGTTATGTTTTATTAGTCTGACCGTGCAAATGTTGCTTGAAGTAACCTTCACAAACATATACAATACGTTTGTGTTCCAGAGTTGCAATGTACGTTCTCCATATTGTCCCATGATGGATGGCATATTTCATCTGAATTAGAATTTAGCAAAACTTTCTTTGCCCCACTATCGCTTCCCTTCCCATTTTCAGAAAAGTACTTTTGGGAGGAATGGTAATATCTTTTTAAGGTGTTTAAAGGATACTCAATCTGTCCTCAACTTGCTCTTGTGGGAAATTTCAAGTTGCGTTCCATCTTCATTTACTTTGTGCAATATGGATGTCTCAGTTCCTGCTACTGAGTTTAATCATGTTTTTCAGGATGTTGGATATACTGGAAAAGTTTCTAATTCGCAAAGGATACAGCTTTGCACGTCTTGATGGTTCTACACCAACCAACTTACGTCAATCTATGGTGGATGACTTCAACTCCAGTCCAAGTAAACAGGTTATTTTGAGTATGGAGTTGGTTAGCAAGTTTGTGATTCAAAATTTTCTTCCAGAGTCTAATGTTTTGTTTTAGGTCTTCCTTATATCAACACGAGCTGGTGGACTTGGATTGAACCTCGTAAGTGCAAATCGTGTGGTCATATTCGACCCAAACTGGAATCCTGCCCATGACTTGCAGGCTCAGGACAGATCATTTCGTTTTGGGCAGAAGCGGCATGTTGTGGTGTTTCGCCTTCTTGCAGCTGGTTCCTTTGAGGAATTGGTTTACTCCCGTCAGGTGTACAAGCAACAGCTGTCAAATATTGCTGTGTCAGGGAAAATGGAAAAGCGTTATTTTGAAGGTGTACAGGTGACTTTGCTTTTCTTCAACAGGCGCTTAGTGTTAGGACTAAGACATTTGAAATGTATACTTGATTGGAGTTCAAACTACTAACTACAAATGGTTTAATCTTAGGACTGCAAGCAATTTCAAGGCGAGCTCTTTGGAATCTGCAATCTGTTCCGTGATCTATCCGGCAAACTTTTTACCGGTGAAATTATTGAATTACATGAGAAAGATAGAAACGATGATGCACATTGCTCTGCAACAAAACAAGAAAGAGCTGCTCTTGACAATGAGAAGGGCACAACATGTAAACCTGCGCTTGAAGAGATGGGTAAGTTGATTATTTCCTTCTAATACTTTCTTACTGTTGCATTCCAGTGGCACTAGGTTGTGGTCATCTTAACATCTGTCACAAGACAAGGAAGGCTAGTTTCTAGTCATAATCAGGCTTTGGGTCCTATTATATGCCATAGGATTGCCGACCCATCTTGTTGCGTCAGTGACTGTCATCCAATTGCTTTGCCACAAACACTAGGGTTCTTCCACCTGAAGTTTTGATTTACTATGATGTATTCATACAGGTGTTCTATATGCTCATCGAAATGACGAGGTGATAAACCTTGCAAACCTTCCAAAAAAGAAAATTGAGAGAACTTCTGCAGAGGATTATGAGATTGCAACTATAAAACAAAGAAAGAAATCAGCTGATGATAAGGGTCGGAAAAAAACACATTATGTTCGCCTCTCTCAGTCCCTGGGAATGGGAGAGGTAGAATTTAGCAAGTGGGTTCTATCGGCAAGTCCTTATGAGAGGGAGCAGGTGCTTCGAGACTACAAGAAAAGAAAGGAAAAGGCACCCAGTGGGTAAATGCTGTTCCTTAGTAGGACTTGTCTGCTAGTGGTAAGCTTGTAAATTCCCAGATGTATATATGTGTGTATATTATCACAATCATTCTGTGGTATCATATTAATTAGTTCATTCTACTTCATCTTCAACTTTGTGTCCATGAAATTAAACCAAAAAGGAAAAAGCAGCAGACGATAAATAACATCCAAAACTAGAGCGAGTCATCTCAAGGGAATTATTTACAAATAGGTGATCGAGCTTATCAGTGATGTAACTTCGGAAATTGCTAGGTAAACTGCCAGCTACAGCTATCTTCTCTGCTGCTTGAACCTAGAAACTGGCCTAGAGGGCTGTGCATTTGATAACTGCAAAGTCCAAATCCAATGTCGTAATCAGGATTTGATACTACAATGTAATAATCAACTAATCAAAACAGAATTACAAAAACGAATACACTCGGAACCAATGGCTCAGACCACTACCTTTGATGAACCCGCATTTGGATCTGTTTGCACGTTAGTAGTGCGCTCCACGATTGAACCAGTAAATGCCTGCAGTCCTTAATAAGAGGAGTTTTAACAATATTACGAATGTGAACTGATTATAGGAATCGAGTCAAAATAGGAAACGCACCTTTGAACTGTCAAATCTTGGTTTTGAAGACTCCAAAGGTGTCTAGCAAAGCAAGCGTGGCAGATTAGGCAACCAGAATCGGAAGATGAGAACTAAAAGATAAACATAAAGATGCACAAAAAGATAACTAAAATCGTGAACTCCTCGATTCCAATAGGAGCAAGGAAAGGAATATATATACCTGCAATGTCTGCTTTTGCATTTGGGCATTTGATGGCATTTCATCAGAGCGCTCCAGGATAGAGCCTGTGAAAGCCTACAATTGTAGTAGTGATACCAAGTAAGTAGTGGACCAAGCAGCAGCTTAACAATTAATGAATGCCCATTTCAGTAATAAGGAAGACATGCACACAACAAAGCGGACAAGATAATAGCTTAGTTTGAGAATATATAGGCATAAAATCAAGTTTTATTCTTTCTTTATCTTCCACAGTTTTCCATTGTACCTTTAAGGCTGCAGCTTTCAAGTTAATTTTCTAATAGTTCATCACAAAGAGAACCCACCACATCCAGGATTAATGATTTTCATAGTACAATATCTGCAGGTAACCTAACTTTTAGTCTTCCTAGTTACCAAATTTCCAAATTCAAATCGTAAATTGCTTTCTTCTTTCTTTTCAGCCCTTGTATCATTAAAATAATCAATTCATTCATTCTATCAACTCCAATGGAAATTTATTGAAAAACAGGCTTTTGTCCGCCCTCCTACTTGTCATTTTCCTATTTCAATTCAATCAGTGAATTTCTATATTAAAGACTACTATTGAAAAGTATGGTGACAAAATTTAGTTGTCTAAAAAGTTTGCAAGGATGTCTTTGACACATTTCAAATAATAAACTGACTTGATTGCAAATTGAAGTAAAATGACTAAAGGGGAAGATAATATGAGTAGAAGGACCATAATAAAGCATTAACTTCAAATATTTATACTAGATTTTCGCACTTAGCCAGAAAAGTTTGGCAGAGGAACTTAGATTTTATCACAACCAAAATTAGTCTCTTTTTTTCAACATGATACATCCTACTAGAACTGGTCCAACTATAAATTTATGAAGTATAGTGAAAGATATCTTCCTCAATGTAAAGACCTCTCTCACCTTTAAATCCAAGTAAAAAATGCATTAAAGTTTGAGCATCAACTATTTTAAACTGCTAACATATATCAACATACAAGATTTCATTATGAATCGTTAACTTTTGCATCCATTCATGCAGGCTCAGATACTGCAAGTTTTCTTTTTAAGGGTACAAAGAGTATAGATATTATCAAAATGCATAAGACTTGAGAACAACGGTGCTTTATCTATCCTTGACAAATCCATCAAAATGGCCATGTTGCAATTATCAAGTAACACCATAACTCAACAACAAACATACTTTATCTATCCTTCATTATATCACGTTTGGCAAATAGTCCATGAAGCAACAGAGCTGAATGACAGACAGCTAAATGTCATCAACAATAAGTCCTAAACAAAACATCAGGGGACAACAAATGGAGGAGGTGGTATACATATGAATTGAAGGAATATTATGGAAAGTATCAGAACTGAAATGTCCACAGTGCATATGTAATTTACTTGTATCAAGAAAATGATTTTTGAGAAGCAAGAGCAGCTAGACTGCTTCACATATAGGAAGATGAGTTAACTTACAACAAAAATCAATCCATCATCTGTTTCCATTGAAAATGATAATGTTTTACAGATTTTCCTCCATGATGAAAATTACTAAGGAGAGACCAAAGGTGCTATGAAGCACATTATAAGTACCTCTTTTCTTGATAAAGACACTTCTGTGACTTCCTCTCCTACTTTCGGCAGCAGGAGATCCTTCTGGTGAGGAAGAGACACTACATTCTGAGTTGCATACTTTTCATCTGTTAAGAGAAAAAGATTATAAGAGTGGCAGAGCCATGGTCCAACTAAGGTATCAAATAGAAGAACAAATACATAGAAGTAAAAGAGTTAGAAATAATACATACAGTTTAGTAGTTTGAGAACCCAGCCTATGATCTAGTCATTTTCCCAGATAATCATACTATATAAAGTTCGTAGAAACTCAATAAAGTCATTCATATATATGTGACTTGAGAAAGGCATAATGTTGACTAATTGAGGGATAAATAAACAGTTTGTAAGAAATTATACAAGCAAAGAAGAAAAATGGTGCAGTGTAGCATCCAACCCCTTCCCCCTCTCCCTCCCTTCTTTTTCTGGTTTAGTTAAACAAGCTGTAATGTAACAATCATGGCATTGTTAAGTT
This sequence comes from Erythroxylum mucronatum, assembly GCA_027563825.1. Classification (NCBI taxonomy): domain Eukaryota; kingdom Viridiplantae; phylum Streptophyta; class Magnoliopsida; order Malpighiales; family Erythroxylaceae; genus Erythroxylum; species Erythroxylum mucronatum. The sequence continues at coordinate 8,946 of JAOSBP010163923.1, forward strand.
AGGTTCAACATAACATGGTGGAATGAAAAGTAATTCTCTATCATCTTAAATGTCATGAACTCATTGTTTCATATTTGTCAAATATCATCTTTCAACACCAGAACATGCTACCATCAACTGTAACAGCCACCACATACTAAAATTAACCCCAAAAGCTCACAAGACTTTCATCATCATTTGATAAATTTCTAATCTAGTTTATATATTTATCATAACCTTAATGTATTAACAATGTATGTGTACATTAATTAAAGATTTAAGCACTTAGCATGATAGGCATCATCTCATGAAGATTGCATTCAAGGTTTTAAATTGCAGTCATGACTGTGTCGCAAATTTTATGTCTGCAAGCAATGCGAAAGTTAAATTACAGACTGCAAAAAGTGCAGCTGCGAAAATTTTCAAATACCCACCACTTAATTTAAAAACTTGATTTTTTTTATAGTAATAATAAATATTCATAATAGTTCATAATAGTTAGTATAGCAAAACATATAAAATTTTCATTAAAATTTGAATGTTATCAAAAAAATTATTATTTTTAATCAATAGTTATTATCCTATATTTTGAAAAGTTAAGAGCAAAAATAAAAATTTATACTAAATTCTTACAATTATTTAAATTATTATAAATTACTCCATTATAAAATAAATTTAGTTAAGTTATTTTAAGTAATTACAAATACTTTTGATTGAAGGCCTCAAATTAAAGAGGGAAGACAAAGTTATGAGTGTTAGTTTCTTTATATGATTAACAAATTCACACTAATAATAAATGTGATTTTGTAAATAGCATAACAAGGTTAACTTAGTAAAATTTCAAATGTTTAATTAAAATCCTAAGAGTCATTTAAAATGTTGTCATCATCTTCTTCATATGTTTCTTTCTCTGTTCTTCTTCATCTTCATCTTTCTCTTCCTTTTCGTCTTCTTCATTTGTTTCTTCCTTTGTGTTTTCGGCACTAGAAGAACTCAAGTCAAGCAACAATCATTGTCGTCTTACTCATCTGTTTTTTCTATGTTTTTTTTTTCCATCTTCACCGCATTATTGTGGCTGTTTTAGTCATAACAGACCCAACAGAGCAGTGTTGCGGCTGCAACAGCCACAATAGATTGTGAATCTGAATCACCCTGCAATTGCAGGGTGATGAACTAATGGCAGAAACCATTACCACTATTTCGGTTGCAATAGCAGTAACAGACTGCTATTTAAAACCATGATAATCCTATACAGGCTTTTCGACCAAACCCAACAAATGTTGGACATAATGCAGCAGAAATTACATAACTGCCTAAATTGTATCAACTATTACCTTAGTGTTTTCACGTCCACAAGTGAGATCTCACTCGTAAACAAGTGAATCATGTGTCTCGATGACATTAATGGTAAACACATAACAATATACTAGTTTTAAGCATTGTATAAACTTTGCAGTGAAATTTCAATCAATTAGAAAACTAAAATTTTCTCACCAAAAAAAAAGAAAACTAAAATTTCCTTTAAACATGCACCACCAGCCCCCAGCCCCCATTCCTCTCCCTATCTCCTCCCCTGCTCCACCACTGGCACCCTACCTCCAATAACATAACTACAAAGCAAGAAGAAACCTATACACAATCACAAATAAAAAGTAACATGGAACAGCCACTAACCTTTAGGAATTGGCCCCACTTCTAATCCTGAGACCTACAATTTACAATTTAAGAGGTCGCAGTTAAGAACAAATAAAACTGATCCAGAACTAAGAAAATAACTGAATGAAGATATGCAATTTCTTACACTCAATTGTTCAGTAAGATTAGGTTTATTGCTATCCTTATTGGATAAAACCCTTGTGGTTGGATATCCTTGCTTCAACTGGTGTTCTAGCTCCCACATCTGCCATCAATCATGGTAAATACAGTCGAGAAACATGAAAATTACAACCTGAATGAGGGTCAAATTTCCTAGAGTCAGAGATATGAATCCTTTACCTCTGAAGAAGTATGGATATTGCTATTACTGTCACCGCCACCAGATTGCTTCTCTTTCTCACTCTCATCATAACTATCAACTGTATTTGAATGCTCATCTTCATCACTCTGATTTTCATCCTCAGCTGCTAGCTCTTCTTTCTCAAGTTCATCCAACCTGGACATGATACGGGCGTATTCATCATCTTCAACTGTAACTTGCTCATCTTCTGTCCCTGAAAAAAAAGTGACGAAGATTCCTAGCTTTTGAAGGGAGGTAGCAGCAGATCAGTAATTTATGCTTAACAAGAAACTACTAGTATTGAAGCAAGTCCAGAAATGCTGATTAAGGTTGTAAAAACCAATATAGAAGGTTTCAGAAACTTCATGCTTCGCAAAAGCTCATATACAATCAATTTCAGACAAAATGCCAAATTAAAATGTGCAAGATATGTCAATGATACAATATATCAGCTTTGTCAATACATAAAGCAGGATTGCCTGAGAGTATCAATCTGGTGCATGGATTTGTTAAACCAACATGCTAACCAGTAAGAGGAAGACAAGATTTACATCCCCTACTTGATTTTTTATAATGTTTCATCTGAAGTGGATGCGTTGTGGATCTACAATCATAATGGTTGACTAAGGGAGAATCTCATGCAGGTCTTGCACATCAAGCGTGCCATGATGGTTTTTTTCAAGTAAGAACCAGAAATGACATCCCTAATGCTGTTTGTTAACTCCCTTGTACTTCATTCAAACTGCTTTTTATCAGGAAACATAGAAAAAAAACTTTGTTTAAATTATGCTACTATTAACTCTATTTAAGAAGTGAACATGTTCCACAAAGAGTACATGTCCCAATAAAGTCAAAACTTCAACGTTCTGCTGATGCCCCGACTCTCAACAAACCCATTTACTTATAAAAGGCTGCATCTAAGTAATATTGATTTCATGTGATAAAGTTTTAAGGGAACAAGCATAATGTCATATCATGTACCTAGTTTGAATCCAATAATGGGTCATACAATCTACACAGCATGGATGTCAGTCACAGTACAAGCGAGTCTCAAACTGCCACAAAGACCTTTCCACAGTTAGTAGAGGGACTACACCAGCGAATAAACAAAGAAAGGAATTATTCAGGACCAAAAGTTTTTCCCTTTGGCGTCAGATGGCACAGGACGCCAAGAGGAAAATCATATGAAGTCCAAATCGTGGATTAGATTAGAATTTTCTTTGCTAACAAATAGAAATGGTATTTCTTTAGAGATGATTATTTCATGACAGGTTGTTAGAGGAGATATCAACTTTAACAGTGAAAAGGTTTCTGGGAAAGAATGGAACAAGAAATTTAGAGGAGGCTAAGAAGGACGAAGAACAGGAACAAGCAAATCTAAGCTTTGTAACTTTTATAATAAGCCTGTCAATACTAATCATCTATCAAGGTCAAAAGTTAATCACGTTGTACATGTAGTTCAAGTATTTAAACAAACAACGAAGCTGCTACTGACAGCAAATACAAGAGGCTACCTACCTGATTTTTGTCCTGTTTGGCCACCATTTTCCTCCACATAATCTTCCCTAATCTCCACAAGACCCTCCTATTGAAGAAGCAGAGGGCAAAATAAGAAGAAAAAAATATAACAGCTTAAGAAAATCTTTTCTTTTTTTGTAGATAACAACATAAAAAATCTAAACAACAGCTGCAAAAGCAAATGCAGACAACATGTAGAGGCTTTTTAGCGCTTCAACTACAGTGATAAATCAGAACAACAGTTGACTCTCATCCAGAAGCAGCATCACACTTTTCCCCTGAGAATATAAGTACAGAAGTTCCTAATCTAGGCTATATACACAAAAAACTATTCAAATTCTGACCAAAATGGCATCAAACTGGAATCCTCTAGCCTAGTTATATCCCCTCACTAGGAAGAACTTATCAGGTAACTGCACTCCAAGCCATGACGTTCATGGTAATCCATAAAAGCAAGTTACGGAAATTTCTGAAGTTAGCAGTGACAAAAGAAACTTGGATACATAAAGGTCTAATTGGTGACATGGGATATCATTTACATGTCTAACAAATTTAGACAACGGAATAGTCCAAGGCGATTTACACCAGACAAATAAAGATCAAATTGTGAAGCAAACCGCAGACTCAGATGCTGTAGCATTAAAAAACAAAGCCTCAGCTCGAAGATCCTTCAAGTTTGCTTGAAGAGATTCAACTTGTGAATCCAAAGCTTTGCCTCTCCTCTTCAAAATCTCAACAGTTTGCTTGCTAGTTCTCTCCGCATAGTAACCTTCTCCTAAAAGAACCTGCAAAGGAATAGAAACAACCAACTAACATGACTTTGAAGAATCAGCATATTTCACTTAAAATTCGAGAAACAGAGTTGCCTATTCTAACCATAAATTCATTGGTGTGTATCAAACGGCCAGGAAAGAAGGCAGCTTTCCCAAAGGGAACCATGATGTCGTGGTGGAGCTCATCGGGAAGTCCGGAAACGAGGTTGATGAGACTAGTATTGTCTGAAATGAAGTCTTTGAGACTGCCCAGCTCTTTCTGCTTCTCAGTAATCGAATCCTCCACACGTTTTGCTGCCTTCTGCGCTTCGTCCACCGAAAACATGCACGAAAGGGGTGTTACTGAACCCTTCTTTAGCGTCTCATCCATTGTTGCTAAAAGAGAGAAGAAAGGGACGTTACTTCGTTGGGTACTTGTATCAAATAGGTTGGAGACATGCTTTATTTCGTAAAATTCTTTAAATTAATTTTATATAAATTAATTTTACATATTTCCAATAATTTGCAAATGTGTTTTGTTAAGTCAGTTTAAAAGGAAGGATGTGATTTAAAACTTATATATATTAATATTAGTATAATCTTTACTATAGCATGTTTTTATTTTAAAAAATTATATAGTATTTTATATGTTTAATATTATGGCATATTTTAAATTATAATTATTTTAATGAGTAATATTCATACCGAAAATCAAGAAAAATATATGTTAAACATTATTAAAAAGGTCCCAAAATTTAATTCGTATATATTTCTATTTTTTTATTTTAATTTTTACATTTGGTAAAAATACTTATCTGATTGAATTTTTTATATTTAATTTTAATTTTGATCTCTTCCTCTTTTATGACTTATGAAAATTGTTAAATCAAATAAGATTTGAACTCATAATTGTGGTCACAATAAAAATATGCTATTACTAATGCTTGTATATTTTGCGATATTAGTGAGTTCATGTGTGAAGAATAAGTTCAATGGAAGCTTAAATTTAGTAAAAGAGTCAATTGAATCAATGTAATTAAAAGATAAAGAAAATTAGTAAAGTGAAATGCATATGCAACTTAAGAAATTTTCAAAAGAATTCAAGTGAAAATACATGTCAATATTTAAATAAATCATTACAATCTTGTAATCTTATCGTGTTCATTTTAATGAATTGAGAGTTTAATTATTATATTATCATTTATGCTTAATATGTATTGCATGTATTTGGTTATAATCAAAACAAAATTTGTTTTGATCTCTAAAGAAAACTTTTTTATGGAACTTTTGAAATGGTTTTCAATAAATTTTTGATGGATAGGGTTTTTAATCTTTCAAAAAAAAAACTTAAGAAAAAATTGAAAACTTGTTCCGAGAAGTTTAATTGACCAATATGAAATTTGGGTGTCCAATATTAGGATTTTTAGATATACTAATCAACCAATGTAGCAATTGTAAGCATAATTTATTGCATAGACATGTTCACAATAATCCTTAACCCAAATCTTAAAATTGTATGTTTTATACCAAAATATAAAATATGAATTACATACTTTTATTCATGAGTTTAGTTTAATTGTAATTGAGAAAAACCCTTTTGAATGATTAAATATAACGAAACTTGATTTCTCTCATTTTTCCCTCAATAATGTTGCTTTCTCATGGTGAAAAAAATAAACAGAAGTGTGTAGTTGAGAGAGAGGACCAGTTTCTATGTAACAAGGATATCTGAACCGTTCTCATCAAACGATAAGTTTGAAACAAAATTTTATTTTAGTTGATCAACCTTATCTTACTTAATCAAATTAACCAATCAAAATTTATCACTTAATATTATTAAGATCATAAATATAATGAGCCACATATAATATATAGGTTTTACATTCTCCCACTTGGCTCATTGATATCATGGTTTAATAAATAAACATTATGTTCATAAACTTTGCTAAATTCTTTAATATTGATGACATCATAAATCACATTCAAACAAAGATATCAATAAGAGTTGTAGCGGTTTCACATCTTAACAAATGCCATAATTCCTTCCACGTACTACAATATTAGCGCTTTATTCAATATGATCCATAAATAAGAAATACATTAATGGTCCAACAATCATGTCTTATTTAACAACAAATCCTATCAATATAATTTATTCATAAATGTACACTATAAAATAGGATTGACAAAAAAGTAAACATTTTACAGTGTCAAAATACAAATATTATAAATCTTAATAACCCATTATTTCAACATGTTCTTTAAAGACTTTCGGTGCCAATCCTTTCGTCAACGGATCTGCAATCATATAATTAGTGTTAATATGATGAATTGACATTGTTTGTTTCTGAACTTTTTATTTGACAAACAAGTATTTTAATTCCATATGTTTAACACATTTAGAATACTTATCATTCTTTGCAAAAAAACTGTTTTATAATTATCACAATACATTTTCAGCGACTTGGCAATACTGTCAACAACTCTAAGTCCTGAAATAAAGTTTCACAACCATAATCCTTGAATTGTAACTTCAATACATGCTACAAATGCAGCTTCCATAGTGGACACAACAATGATAGAATTCTTCGCACTTTTCTAAGAAATAGCCCCTCCAACTAATAAGAAAAGGTAGCCAAAAGTGGATTTTCTGGTATCAATGCAATTGGTAAAATTTGAATATGAATATCCAGTTACTTCCAAATGACTGAATCCCCTATAATTGAGCATATGATCCTAAGTACCTTGTAAATATCTCAAAACTTTCTTTGCATATTTCCAATGATCCAATCAAATATTACTTTGATACCTGCCTAGCATACTGACAGCAAAACTAATGTATATTTTGGTGCAAGTTTGAGCATACATTAGGCTTCAAACAATTGATGCATAAGGAATATTTATCATTTTCTTATGTTACAATTCATTCTTTGGACATTGATTAAGACTAAACTTATCTCCTTTTTTAATTGGAAATACACTTGCAGAACAATTTTTCATATCAAATCTCTTTAAGACCTTATTAATATAAGCTTTCTAAGATAAGTTTAATAGTCCTTGTGACCTGTCACGAAATATTTCAATTTCTATCACATAATTGGCTTCTCCTATATAGAATTCAACTCTTCTTTCATAGCATCAATCTATTTAGTAGAATAAATACTTTCAAACGGCTTATGCAAACAAAATTGGATCATCCTTATTTCCTAAGTCAAATTTTGATTGTTGTAGATATACCACATAATCATTAGAAACAACTGGTTTTCTAGGACTTTGAGACCTTCTTAATGTTATTTCTTGTAACTGTTCTATAATTGGAACATTAATTGCAAATTCAATAGTTTCATCAATTGTAAGCTCTTCATGAAGTGTTTGATCATTTATGTGTTGCTCCTATAAATTGTCAAACCGTTCTACAACTTTAGGAGTAACATGTATTGAAGAAGTCGGTAAGGGAACTTGAACTTTTATTTCTTCAATAACTACATTAAATGGTCTTTCAACACTTTCACTGGTTTCACCATTCTCAATGATCCTAGCATTTCCAATTTCAACAATTCTTGTTGTATGATTAGGACAATAAAATCTATACCCTTTAGAATTTTCTAGATAACTAATAAAAATCTACTAATTGTTCTTGCATCCAATTTCTTTTCATGTGGATTATAAATTCTTACATCTGCGGGGTAACCTCAAACATGTAGGTTCCTTAGACCAGGTTTCCTTCCAATCCACAGTTCAAAGGAGCCTTTGGAACTACCTTACTAGGAACCCTATTTAACAAGTAAATAGCATACCTCAATGCATGCATCCACAATGATAAGGGTAAAGACGAATTACTTAACACACTCTTAATCATATCCATTAATGTATAATTACGCCTTTTTGCCACACCTTTTTGTTGTGGTGTACCTGGGATTGTGTATTGAGCACATATACCATGCTTTTTTAAGAAAATTGGCAAATAGATCTTGGCGTTATCTTGACTCATTATATTTTTCATAAAATTCACCACCTCGGTTAGATCTAACAGTTTTCACCTTTCTATCTAATTGCCTTTCTACCTCATGAACAAACACCTATAACGCATTTGTTGCTTAAGTTTTCTCATGCAATAAATAGACATATTTATAACGTGAAAAGTCATCAAAAAATATGGTGAAATACTTTCTTCCACTAAAAGATGGAACATCAAAAGGCCCACATATGTCAGTGTGTACAATTTCAAGAAACTGTGTGCTTCTTATGGCTCCTTTCTTTGTGTTTTTGATTTGCTTTCCCTTAATGTAATCCACATACACACCAAAATCAGTAAAGCCCACATCTAGTAAAATTTCATTCTTTACTAACCTTTGTAGTCTTTCTTTAGAAATATGACCTAAACGTTTATGCCACAAGAAAGCTGAACTTTTATTAATTAAATCACGTTTAGTACCAACATTATGATGCAGGGTTAGTGGGGTTTCAATAAAAAGGTTATCAAGATTTAACTTGTATTGGTCATCATAAAGAATACCAGAAAGTGAAACATCCATTCCTAAATTTGAAAATATAACCAACATAATCAAATTTAGATAAGGAAACTAGATTACGGGAAACAGAAGGTACATAAAATGTCTGCAATAAATCTAAGCCTTTGTTTGGATGGAAGGAAAGCAAGGGAAAAGAAAGGAAGGGAAATGCATTTCTCTTCCTTTCCATTGTTTGG
>JAOSBP010163938.1:0-17897 GCA_027563825.1 Erythroxylum mucronatum
ACTTGCTTTTTTAAGCAAATGTTCTCTCTTTCTAACTCTTGTGTATTCTTTAGACTCTCTATATACTTTCTCTTCAATAGTTTGTACTGTTTCAAAATTGCATGGGAATCTTCTAGTAGTTAAGAATATGCATCTTGTAAATCATTAAATTTTGAGGTTACCTCCTCATCACTTTCCTCTTTGGCTACTAGGCATATATTCGCATGTTTTGATGTCTCTGAGCCAGTATCTGATTCGGACGAATCTAGATCTTCCCAGGTTACCATCATGCTTTTCTTGCCTTCTCTACTCTTCTTTGGTTTTCTCTTTAGTAATGGACACTAGGACTTCTAATGTCCTAGCTTGTTGCATTCATACTATGTGACGGATGTCTTCTCGATCTTCCCATCATCTTTGTTATTCTTCTTAAAGGATGGATTTCCTTTGGCCTTTTTCTTCCACATTCGCCTAATCTTCCTTGAAATGAAAGATAGCTCGTCATCTTTTTCACTTGACTCTTGATCTGACTCACTAGAATCATCGTTCTTTGTTTCTTCGATCTTTAGTGCTTTTGATGATGAATTCCTCTTCCTTTGAGTCTTGTAGTTCTTCTGTCCGGCCTTTAGTGCTATGAACTTGTCCCGTCTGGGCTTGTCTTTAGCATCGAGCTCAACTTCATGTATTTTTAGAGATCCAAGCAATTCATCAAGCTTTAACACACTTAAGTCCTTGGCTTCCTATATAGCTGTAACTTTTGGTCTCCACCTCTTTGCCAGACTCCTTAAGATCTTACGAACATGGTCTTGATTCTCGTAAGTTCTTCCGAGGGCTTTAAGTCCATTGATAATTGTTTAAAATCTTCCAAACATTTGATCAATAGATTCTTTATCTTTCATTTTGAAAAGTTCGTACTGATGCACAAGAATACTTATTTTGGACTCTTTGACTTGACTTATACCTTCATGTGCAATGGACAACGTATCCCACATTCCTTTGCAGTATCGCATTCGTGGACTTTATCGTACTCACTTTTGCTTAAGGCACAACTCAAAAAGAACTTTGCCTTCGAGTTAAGTTGAAATCTCGCCTTTTGATCAACAGCCCATCTGATTCGTGGAATAGGATTTTCCTCTTCATCTACTGGTGTGTATGGTCCATTCTCTATTATGTCCCAAAGGTCAATATGAGTAGATTCAATAAACAGTCGCATTCTATCTTTCCAATAATGATAGTCTTCTCCGTTAAATGCCAGAGGTCTAGTGACTGAGGCACCTTCAGCAATGTATGTATGTGATTCCACCATGAATCTTGATCGACACTTTGTTACAGCGATCCTTGGACACCAAGCCTTGATACCAATTAAAGTGAATCACACTTTAGAGTTGAGAGTTGAGAGATTTTGACACAACAGATTTATCCTAGTTCACCCCAAACCATGGGCTACGTCTAGTCCTCAGATATCTTTATGAGATTTCACTATCTCTCAAAATGTTACAAGTATTCTTTGATTCCGAGCCTCTTCAGGTCTCTTACAACAAGTATTCTTTCACTCTTAGCCTCTTTAGGCTATCTGCTCTTCTTTCAACTGAAAGGTATTTTGAGCTTTGTTATAGATAAGAATAGCTCTAAATTTTCCCACAATAATATTTCTCAGATCACTCAAACTTTTCAGAATTGCTAAAAAATCTTCTTCAGTCTTCGACTTCGACTCATATTTATAGCCTCTGTCTTCAACTGTTTCTTGATAACTCCTTCTTTCTTCTTATTTCTTAATCTTTCAAGAATCGGTTGTTCAGTTGAGTTCTATAACCAACTCAAGCTGATTTGTAATCCAACGTGGTATCGGATCTTCCGTCTCACTTTCTTTCATCTGACCTTTTAGTTTACGCTTCAGTCTGACTTTCTTCCGCCAGATGTTTTTCTCCTTGCGCTTCCATCTCATTTTTACTTTCGCGCCTTGCGTCTGATTTTCTTTCATCAGTCTTTTGTATCGTCTGACTTTCGTATCGTCTGACTTTCGACTCCACGCCTCCGTCTGCTTTTTGTCTTAGCGTTTCCCTTTGCTTTTTGTCTTAGTGCTTCTGTCTGCTTTTCTGTTTTCGTCTGACTTACTTCTTTCATTATTATTTGTTCTCCATCAAAATTATTTACGTAAAGTCATTTTGACTGAACAATTGTAAGCAAATTCGATCAATGGCAAATGTTCATCCCAAGCTCCTCTAAAATACATCACACATGCCCTGAGCATTCCCTCAAAGGTCCGAATGGTCCTCTCAGATTGTCCATCTGTTTGAGGATGAAAAGTAGTGCTAAAATTCAGTTTAGTTCCTAAAGCTTCCTGCAAGCTTCCCCAAAATTTCGAAGTGAAATGAGGATCCCTGTCAGAAACTATAGAATCTGGAATCCCATGCAGTCTCACAATCTCATCAATGTACTTCATGGCTAACACATGCAGAGAATTGGTATGTTTGATTGCCAGGAAATGGGATGACTTCGACAATCTATCCACAATGACCCATATGCATCATGCTTCTTACTGGTCTTGGGTAACCCCATCAGAAAGTCCATAGTCACCCTTTGCCACTTCCACTCAGGAATGGACAATGGCCTTAACTTGCCTTAAGGTGCCTGGTGTTCAGCCTTGACTTGCTGACACTCTAGACACTTGCTTGCATAATCTGCCATATCTTTTTTCATGCCTTTTCACCAGAAATTCTCTTTTATAGCTTTGTACATCCTGGTGCTACCTGGGTGCATAGCATAAGGTGCATTATGTGCCTCATCCAGTATCTCATCCTTCACCTCCTTGGCATTTGGGATACAAAGCCTATCCCTACAGTCATGAGTCCATCATCTCTCACTACCACTTCAGACTTCTTACCCTTCTAAAGCTCTTCTCGGAGCTTACTCAATTTTGCATCCTGTGCTTGTAACTCCCTAACCCTTTCTCTGAGTATCAGCCTCACTCTAAAGGTAGCAACAACACAATCAGGCTCCTCCTGTTTCAAACTGATTCTAAGCTTAGCCATCTCTTCCAATAGCGGCAGATAAACTGTCTGAACATGGGCTAAACGCTAAACCAATGAACCTCTAAAATAACATCACAATTGCTTCATTTAACCAAAACCCATGGTATTAATCAAGACACTTACTTGCTTTAGCTTCCAAGTTCTTCAAAATCTCACTCAACCTTAGCTCCAAGCATCACTTGTTCATCATCTTGGAGGAGGCAAAGATAGGTTTTTCTTATGCAAATGAAGAAGATGATATGGTAGGAGTAACAAGTGAAAGATGGAAGCAAGGTTCCATGTGGGTGAGTCAAAAATCGTGAAGGAGAAGAAGGGAAGAAGAGGGAGCCACGAAAATGGAAAAAGCAAGAGCTAAAAATGAAGACAAATCCATATAGATTGACTAAATGGTATTGAGGGAGTTTGTTGGAACAGTATCAATGGGATTAGTTTTACTGAGCATACTTTAATGTTTTGATTGTATCTGATCTATAGGACATAAAGCTTCAATTATTTCTTGTGTTTTCTCTCACAGTCTCTTTACCAAGTATTACACATACTTCTTAATCCAATCATAAATATCATTTACTCGAAGGTTGGATCTGTTTCCAATTCCTTGATAATGTTCACAGTTTCTAAATCCGCAATTTGGGTTTTGCCAATACCTTTATAAACACAAATAATAATACTTTATTTTTCCCCTTTTAGCTCGACATTCTACACTCAAAATTGCACTAGATATAATAATCTTAACATCCAAAATTGTGATACTTTGCTATGAATTTTCTATTCAATACATTGAATTGCAACACTAGCTTTATTAGGAAGTACTCATTTGCACAACCCCTTTCAATACTTTCAAACTCACTAATTACCTCAATCATGTTGATCGCGACTCGTTGTTCGATCCAAAAATCGATCCTTAGAAACCGGTCAAAATTAATAAAATTCCAAGATTGCAGTATAACCTGAACCTCGGGTCGTCTCACTTTTTGGAACCGACAAAAAATGATTTTTAAAGCTAGCCTAAGTCAAAAATGCAATTAAAGCTGATAAAAAAGGGTTTTGGTTTGTTGATCAAAATTTAAGAAAAGTAATTAAACTAGAATAGAAAATGTATAAAAGAATATTTTTAGATTTTTGGGAACTATGAAATTAACAAAAGCTAAGATTAATCAATTGATAGATAATTCTCTTGAAAATGTGCTTAGGCTATCACAGTTCGAAATAAATTTTCGATGATAAAATTCACTAAGTTTCTAAAAAATCAACCTTAAGGAACCCCTTAAATCCAAGGTATTAATCAAATGACCATTTAATTAAAGTCACGTTAAAAACCTTAGTGTGCAAAATAGACATATTTATGCAATTGGTCATCAGATCAAGCATAATCAATCATAAATTCATATCCAAATCACAAAATATTGTTCAACACATGATTAAACCCTAATCATGCTAATCTAATTATACTACTGTAATCTGTAACCATAGTTTTACAATAATATAACTAAACTTTCAGACAAATAAATGACTACTCCCCTTTGAACCTCACAGTGAACTTAAGCCATCGCTACATCTCCAAGAGGATCGGGACACCTAGCCATGCATAGCTTCGGTGATAACCATCACTGCTGAAATCCCGACGCTAACTATGGCTCCAGAGAGTGACGGTGAAGTATCTGGCGATGGTGGATGATGATCGGACGTGAGGATGAATGCTGAAGATGTGGATGAATGCTGAAGATGTCTCTGGTGGCTCCGAATGTGTGAATGTCGTGTATTGTGTATGGGAGGTCGACTGTATGTGGTGTGTGTTGTGTATGGTGGCCGTGTATGTGGTGTGGTGTTTGTCTCCGTAATGTGTTGTCGACCTTGGTGTATGGTGTTCCGCCTCCCTTATGACCTAATTCGACAATTATTTAAGGAATCGAGACGGGCCGGGTCAGAACAGTGAGATGATTTTTCATTTATGGTCCGGGTATCCGACTGTTTGTCGCGACGTGTGAATTAATTCTCGTCGCGAAGTGTGCTCTGGCTTGCTCGTCGCGATGTATCAATTTGTTGACGTCACGACGTGTGGTTGTCTGTTGAGGCGTCGCGACGTACCATGTGGCATACGTTGTGACGTGCGGCTCTGTTCTACTGGACCTCGTCGCGATGTGCGGGAAGGCTCACGACCTGTTGACTTCTTGGCGTGGTTGACTCCTTTGTGTTCCTACAATTAAATCACAATTTGCAGCATCAATTGTCCTTGGAAAAATTATAATGCAATTAATATCAATTTGTAACAATTTTACTAACAAATTGCAAATAATTATGAGCTCAATATAAGGAACTAATTTAAGCACAAAAGTCACAATTAAGAGTCAAAAAGTACATCAACAGTTATGAAAATGCAACCAATTAATGATGTAAACTTGGGCTCAATCAGTGATCATCAATCAGAACACATACTAGCCTTAATTCATTATTGTTCCACTAATAACGATTGACCAGGGACAATTTAGAATAGTGTTATAATGCTTATGGTTTTACTATCAAGTCGCATTCTTGATGACATAAGCCTAATACTATTCATGGAACGTAAATCACATTATATAAATGACATACATGCATATATAAAAAAGAATACCTCATAATATATTATTAACAAGTCATAATGTTAATAAATGAATCACATATATCCATTGGCCTAGGGTACACTGCTAACACATAATAAGTCTCAAATTTTTCTAAATTAATTTGTCGAAACCCAACATTCAAACTAAAACTTACCATTAATTTTTTGTGTATGATAGCATTCCATATCAATTGAATGATAATAATAAGCTTAATGAAAAATTCTAAATCCTAAATTAAATAATTAAGATAACTAAAAATATTATGTTTAGTTTTTGTTTTTCTCATAAGTCAAATATGCAACTTTATAAATAACTTATTTGCTACTTGTATCAATCCTTAATGACAATTACAATTCAATGCATTTATAAATACCTATAGAATAATTAGCATCAAATTAATTTGTTAGATTAATTAATATTAATTATTTATGAAATATATGAACACAAAATAAGAAGTACTTGAATTAAATAAAATCTAAGTTTAGATCAAAACCTTATAAGGTTATAACTAGAATTTTGAATCCCCTTGAATTAGAATATTTGAAATTAGCCATACATGGCTATTGTTTTAAAATCAAAAGTAGAAGAAAAGATGAATGATGAAGATAAAACTACAACGAAATGAAATTGAATGATGTGTAGAAGTGTTGGATGTGTTTTTCTCCTCTATTCCTACCTAAAGCCTAGCCTCCTCCTATCTTATCAAGATCTCTATCTAAACAAATCCAAATCATAATAGGGCTGGAAATAAGTTTCCTCATTGAATTCAAACTCTTAAGGTGAATTTGGAATCAGGCATGGTATACACTACCTTTGCACCTCCTTCTTCCAACCTCACTTGCTTCAATGTCTATATGATTAAGATAATCCTTTCATAAACATTTCATATTTTCATAGCTTCCATAGCAACAACAACATTATGTATATTTATCTACGACCTAATTTCACAATTATGATTTAATTCTAATCTATGTCTTACTTAGTTATCCACAACTTGATGTTGCATCATAAACCACACATTACCCAAAATCAAATCATAATTGTGTACATCTTGAGACTTGATTATGATCCAAATACATTATACCTTATAGAAATATAACTGAGCATTGAGAGAAATCTTTCCACTCGATCTTAGTTTAATTCTGTTCATCCTCTGTGATATATGCAACTAAACCCAATGATAAACAAATGTTTTACTTTTCAACTCTCTTTTCTCAATTCTCTTTCCTCACTCTTTGTGACAACAAGCTCGTGACATCTTACATAAATTTGGTACAAATTAAATATCATTTTCGAATTTTAAAACTTCATTCCCATTACTAATACCATCTTCATCTCAATAGTTTTCACCCAACTATATAGAGTCATCATATCTAAAGAGCTCTCCTTATTTTACATTTATTACTCATCTCTACAATGCCACTACATTATATATAAAATACTAAAACATTACTTAAAATATACCACTGTATTATATAAAAATTCCATTAGATGATATAAAATATATAATAGGTGCATAATTAATTATATTTATACCTTATATTTGATGTATTTTTGCTTGACATTTTATTATATATTTCCTAATGAAAACACGGTATAAAACGATGATTTGAAGCAAAGAAGGGATACATAGTTATGTATATGGCTGTGTAAAAATTATAAATTCTGGAGATTTTGGGTTATATATGATTTAATACATGCTCGTGTATCTTTCAAAACCCTAAATATTAATATAAAAAGTTGTGCTTAGAGGCAAAATAGAAGAACAGATCTGCAAAGATGTTCAAAGACTTTTATGGGTGATTCAAGGGCCAATTTTGATTCAGAGAAGTGGAAAACACACAAAATATCATCGAAAGATCCATTAGAATACAAGATCAAACCTTTACCTTGCAAAAACATTTGATAGGAGATAAAGGAAGATTTAGAATTATGAACTTTTTTTCTTCTTTTCATTTTTCTGCTTTTGTTCTATTTTGTTTTCTATGATGTGTAACTAAACATCTTTAGTGTCTAGGTAATATAAACCCTATTTTTATGCTATAACATGTTTTGATTCTTTTATTTAATGTAATTGTTTTGATTGATATATTGTGATTCGGTTACATGTTTAATATATGTTCTAATAGATCCAAAATATTAGTTAATAATCTTATTTTATAGCATAGAGATTAAGAAATTTTGTGTATGAATAGATCTACCGCAATTGAAAGGATTTAAATGCAAATATAGAGATAAGTCGACATGCATTCTCTAGATTAGGATCAAACCTAATAGTGAAACTAACAAATCGGTAAAGCAATCTTAGTATCTTTAACCTGAATAATATTGGTTGATAATTATAAGATTAGTTGTTAGTAGTCTATAGTGAGTTATTAGCATACTATATGAATTTTCACAGTCCAATAATCAATAAAACAATAGCATGATAAAAGCTCAACTATTTAAGGGCTTTTAGGGGGATTTGTGACCTAGACACTATTTCTTGATATCGATAGTTTTCTAAGTGACTTCTTGTTTCTTTGTTCAGTATTATTGTGTATTTTATTTTATTTACATAAGTTTATTTTCTTTATTAAAAACCAAAATTAGATTTATAGACTAAGTAATAAGATACTGGTAATTATTAATATTCATCGTCTTCATAGGACTAACCTGTACTTGCCAGTACTAGCTATAGCTACATCATACACTTGTGGATAATTTATAAATGACTAACTAAGTTTATATTAACCAAGTTTTTGGTTCCGTTGATGGGGACTTTGATATTAGGAAAACCTTACTTTTATTAATCTAGTTATTACCTTTTTTCTTTTCTTATGCTTTATTCTTGTTTTTATTTTACATTATTTAATAATTTTATTTATTTAGCTTATTTCTTTAGTTTTAGAGTTAGGCTCCTGGTTAGTTTATGACGTTGAGAACATCTAAGAGCTTACTAGAAACAAATCCTGAAATAAAAAGAATAGCACGGATGAATCTTTATAGGACAAATCTGTGAGAGTTTAAACTAGACCGTCGGATAAAAGACCTGGGAGGTCACATTGATACGGAGGATTCTTACAATATGGTAAACCAACCATATACAATGTTTGACTATGCTAGGTCAGACCTAACTAGCGAGAAATTCCAATATCGTGAGATCGACTATTCAAGCAAACAACTTCAAAATCAAGTTGAACATCATCCAGATGGTGCAATAGTTAGTTTAGTTTGATAGACTCTGGGATGAAGACCCTAACACATATATCTCTAACTTTCTCCCTAAGAGGAAAGACTGAGCAGTGGTTGAATTCGATGACACATTTGTCACTCACTATATGGAAACAAGTGGCAGAAAATTTTTGTTGTTGTAGTTTTTCCCTGTAATGACTGTGAAGTTAAGGAATGAAAACTCATCATACTCTCAAGCTGAAGGTGAATCACTATATGACATATGGGAGAGATTTAAGGATATGCTCAGATGATGCCTTTATCACATACTACCACTATAGATGCAAATCCAAACATTCTATAATAGGCTAAGTCAAAGCACAAAACAATAGATAGATGTAACAGTTAGAGGGATGCTAAATAATAAAACACCTAAAGCGACCCAAAAGTTGATAGAAGGCATAGCCATGAATAACTACCAGTGGTGCTCAATTAGAGTATAGATAAATAGGCAAGCGTGAGTTTACGAAATAGATGCAGGGGCACAATTGACAAACCAAGCGGGGACCCTGAGCCAGAAGATAGATAGATTGACTATGGCTCCATAAGGAAGGGTGATGGAGTCTAAAGCATGCGGATTAGATCATTAATGACAAGAATGTCAATCATTTCAGGCCGAGCATGAGGATTATTTAGGCAATGCTCTGAGATCTCAAAACAATCCTTGTATCAATACTTATAATTCTAGATGGAGGAACCACCCTAACTTTTCATAGGGAAATTAGGAACAACAAAGAAACAATCCTCCACCTAGATTCCAACCACAAGCACCACAACTAAACATATAAGTAGCTCTTACGTTTTTTTTTATAGTTAGCCTTAAGAGAGAGTTAGACAAGTTCAAAAATAAAGGCTTGGATTAAAGCTTGATATGCATCATTGAACACGAAAAAATCATCAATAAAAGTTAAATTGATGTCCAAATCAGAATTTTAAGCACTATGATTGGTTGATTATAGAAGTTGTAAGTCTAATAAGTATCTCCATACAAATCATGAAAAGATAAGAAGATAATAGGTCTCTTTGTCTAATGTCATTAGCTCCATTGAAAGAGGGAGTAAGATTCCCACTAATTAAAATAGAGAATAAAGTGGTTTAGATGCAACCTTTAATCCAAGTAATAAATAAATTAGGAAAGCCAAAGTTACGAGAACATCTAAAATAAAAGGCCTAACTAATTGAATAAAAAAACTTTATTAAAATTTATTTTTAAGGAGTATTTTCATTCCTCTTTTGGTTTGATAGCGTTTGAATAAGGAGAAAGTTATCCCTAATGTTTCTGCCTCTAATAAATGTCCTTTAACTCATATTAATGATTGATCCCATTACTAATTTAAGTCTATTAGCTAGCATTTTGGAGATAATTTTATAGGTAAAATTGCAGCATAAGATAAGTCTATAGCCATTTATGGAATCAGGGCTTTGCTTCTTAAGAATAAGGGTCACGTAACTTTTTGTTGAGCTCCTTGAGCATGATCCATAAAAGGAAAACTCCAAGATAGTTTGGTCAGTAAGTTACCAATTAATGTTAGGTATTCTAAAAAGTTAGGATATCAAAGCCTTTTGGACATGTTCTTTCTTAAGTGCCTAAGAAAATAAAGCATTCTAGAAATCAAGTTCACTTAAAGGTTAAGTTAAGGAAGCCTGTTAAAAGGGAGAAATGGTTTCAGATATGCACTACTTTAACTTCTTAGAGTGGTTGGAAACTAATCCTTTAAAAGTCAAGTGCTTTTTAAATGTAATACCATTCACATAAAGAGAGGTTATTATATTGTTTCTTTTGTGACGAAGTATGGCATTTTGAAAGAATATGAAATTCTTATCAACTTCTTTGAGTAATTGACTTTGGCTCTTTGTCTTAGTGATGAGTGATGATTGTTTAATACCTTTGAGTAAGCTTCAAGAGCATCCTTTTCTTTGTTTTAATGATAAGATCCTTAAGCAAAGATTAAGCATGAGTTTAAATACTAATAAAAATATCTCTATCCTTGGTAATTGCTTCCTTATATTTTTTATTTTGTTGAGGAAAATTGCTTGAGTTCTGCTCTCATATGTTTAAGTTTTCTCATAAGTTTAAAAGTTTCATATCCATTAACCGAAACTCCCAACCCTTTTAAGATAGCTTCCTCAAGTTTCTCATAGTTGATAACAAATCTATTAAATCTAAAAGGAAATTGTGATAAGTATTCCCAAGTCCTAAGGTTACCTTTATAGGAGTATAGTATGAACAAAGGGGTTTGTTGAGATTTCAAGAACTAGAATTAAACTTAGAGAGTCAAAAAGAATTTATAAGTGCATAATCTAACTCCTTTCTAATTAGCCAGTTATCAATCTGTTTCTTCATCCAAGTATACAAAGCTCCCCAAAAATTTAGATCATAAAGTTGAGTGGAGGACATGTAACTAAGGAAATTATCATTTCCACATCTTTCACTCAACTTATCCCCCTTCAACTTTTTGATAAAAAGTAAAGTGCATTTGAAGTCCCCTACTACTAAAAAAGGTTGGTTTATAAATAAACCTAATGATTTTAGACCATTCTATAGAAATCTCCTATGAAAATCAAATTAGAATATATACAAATGCAATCTCGAAGATTTCATCTATCATGTGTACTTTCAAAAGAATGAACTAGTATAAACCTGAGAGTAGTGTCATTTTCTCTTTTTTAGGATCATACTCTATAATGATCTTGCCATTAAGGAAAGAGTGATGATCAGAAATCATCTCTTGATCCTTACTAAGAAATTTCTTTAAAATGTTGTAAATTTGATAGCTTAACATTTGTCTCCAAAAGCCCTACAATGTAGAATTTATTCATCCTTAAATAATCTTTGATTTTCTATTTCTGTAGATAATTCAAGCCACTTATATTTTAAACAACTAACATGTAGTTTATATGAGGACTTGGGGCGGGCCCTTTTCTCTTGTTTTTTCTTTCTATTTTCCTCGTCATACTATGATCATAACTAGTTACCTTGTCCTCATAGTTCTTACTAGTATAAAACCATCCACAAATTCAACTAGAGTTGACTTTTGATGTTCTTTAGGTGGGCTATCAGTCATTAGATTCTCGTACACAGCATCATGGTTTTGGAGTGTTTTAGGAGGTAGATTGAAAAGAAGTAAGCTCACTCGCATTGTACTGCACAGTGGTTAATAATTCAAGGGGATTTACCTCATAATTATCTAGTGTTGGAATGTTAAGAATTTCTTTACAAAAAACTTAAATATAGTTTATTATTATACAATAAATAGTTTCAAGATGTTCATTATTCATCTCTATTATTTTAGAAGTAAATGCAAAAGAACAAGCAGGAAATAGTAATATTAAACAAACTTAATGTTCATTTTTTTAATATAGTCAAAACAGAGAGAGCACGGTAGTTATTACAAAGGTTTTCTAAGCACCAAAGTTATACCACAAGTGTGCCTACTCCTTTGCATGACAATCTCACTTAGGTCAGTTTAAGTAAGACTCAGCCTTTCCTTACATGATTGTTGACCAAGTAACTTGTTCTCAAACATCTCATAACCTTCATAGTGTCTAACTCTCATACTTCTACAAAGATTATTGAGAAAGAACTAAAATAACAACGGTAACAACATAACCACGAAAAAGATACAACAATGCTAACCATTATTACTTCCCTTAAAGTACATAAAGGAATGATATTGAGCAAGTTTTAATCTTATAAAAGCCTCAATATTCTACAAGCGTGCGGGTCATAGCATAATACATGAGGTTTCGATCCCATAAGGAATTAGTAAACTAATTAAATTTTATTTTGTCTAAGGCCTAAAAGTGTAATTAATATGAAAACAAAAACTAAACAGAAAAGTAAACAAGTGAATATAGAGTGGTTGAAATGAGAATCATAATTAATGCAAGAAATTAAATTTGAGCACCACCAATTGACAATTAAAATTCAAATAAGGAAGATTAATAAATTACGAGAAAGGGGGTTTATCCTATCATTAGTGCTAACTTAGTCACTTTTGTGTTAATGAGGCGTTGGTCTTAGACTTTCAAAGGGTGGATTAGTCTCTCTTAAGTTGTAATCACTAAGTCCTAAATCATAAACTCTAACTAAGTTGAGTTACTAAACTTGTAATCTCTAGATTAATAAAACAACCCAAAACCTAATTAGTTCTTAAGCATTCCAATAAACAATCAGGTCCTTATACGAGATCTCTCTCCGTATAATTACCGATTAGATTATTTGTGTGATCTATTAGATCACTTAACTCTCATTAACTAACCTAATCATTTTGCATTTGGTTCACCCTCTCGATTTACTATTGAAGCATGCAATTACAACAAATAATCGCAACAGCCATCATCATTAACAACAAAAGTAACTAGATTAACATTAAATCAAGTATAAATCCCTAAAAGAAGTTAGAACATCCTTAAACCAAGGTTCACCGTCATCAATTCCATCTCATACATCAAATAAACTAAATAAGAGATGGAAAGAAGAAAAGATAAATTGGGAGGATTGGAGCTTGAAGCAACAGTAGAAGCTCTACCTTCTCTCTCTTATTGTCTCTCTTCCTTCTTCCTCATCCCTAGCTTTCCCCTCAAATGGAAAATGGAGGCCCCCTCCTTTAGGTCATTTCTCTTCTTTTCTATATTCCTTTACTAATTAGGGTAAAAACTAGGTTTTACTCGGGCCCAAAATTTTGAAATAACCCCCAAAAAGTTAAGTTCGGGAGGCTGGTTCGAGTTTGTCATCGTGTAGGCCATGATCCCGTGTTTGTCATCGTAGACCAGCCTCCTGAATCATGGCCTACTAAAATCATCTTTTGTCACGATTATGGCCCTGATTCCTCCACCAGGCTTCCTCAAAATCTTCTCCGTTCTTTGATATCTGATCTCAAACACTAATAAACATATGAAAGCACCTCAAACACACAAAATTAAAGCTCAATAGCATACTCTAACACACATAACACTCAAAACACAAATATCTATCCAACTAACACAATTCATAACCTAAACATGCATGAATCAATTAATTAACAACTAAAAATATACTAAAATGCCTACTAAAACATCATGCAACCTACAATTATCAACATCCCCACACTTAAACTTTTCTTATCCTTAAGAAACAACAAAACAAACAAAACACAAACAAACCAAACAACAACACACACATATGCAATAATGGTATAATGGCATTGAAATTCACGAAACAAATTTAACTACAAACACAATCCTTCAAGTTGTTCTAACTTATTAACTTATGAAATCTATGTTGAAGTACTTCGGACTAAATATACGTACTAATCAAGACTTAATGTCAAATTCATTCACTCCTATCAGTCTCACACACACATTAATAATTAGTTTGTCAATCAAAATTGTAATAATACTTCAGTAGCTTTTCATCAGAATTCATATTATTCACAATGATCGGTTGGATTTATTAAACAACACACTATTTATGTTCATTTTCATTAACATAAACCTAGCATTTTGATGTGAAGGCAAATATTTGTGATGAATGTCCCCCGGTTATTCAACTTGGTCATGTTTTTATTAAGTGGCTTAGTTACAATGTCATTATAACCTTTTGACTCGAAGGAAAACATTTATAATGAATGTCTCCCAGTTACTTAATTATATCACATTCTCAACTAACTACTAGCTCTATTTATAACCCGATTTGTTTCAAAAAGGGCCAGCGAAATAGTTACTTATTAAATAAAAACACACTTGTTTTAAAATATATTTTCTTACCTACCTCATTTCATTAGCTAATCATTCTCACGAAAGATACTAATGATGCTACTTATTTGATTGACCTAAAATAATTAATGAATATGTCAAATTCCTATGGCGAACGAACTATCATCATATCTTAATTAACATGCATATTTAACCGAAGCAACCTAGGACACTAATTTCACAAGCTAATAAATCTTAGCAACCTAAAAGAATATGTTCAAAGCTAAACCGATTCCATTAATTCCTATCCATTGCAACATTCACATGAGTCACATCATGCAAACTTAAACAAAACTAACATATAACATGCAAACTTCACACTCAAAATAAAAATATATAATGCATATAACGCAACCCTCCTCATAATTGGACAACATATTGTCCTTAATATGAGAAGGAAAAATAACATACAAGTTGGGAATCAAAATAAAATAATATGAAAACGTAAGAACAAAATAATGACATAAATGAAAGGATAAGGGTTAGAGCATAAAGACTCGTCATGGCGATTGGGGTGGCAATGGTGATGGTGTTGGAGGTGGCATCTGAACGCCTTGACCAATGAAGTACTTGTAGATGCCTTGAATATCTTGGCGTTGGCATCTTGTTCCTTAGCTATTGATAGCCCATTACTAACTACCAAAGAATAAATTCCTAACTACCAAACTATGTAATAAATGGCGCGCTAGGGTCGAACCACAGAGAGTTGCAAAGCAAATTCTTTTTCATATGTTGTAACAAAAGAAAACAAAACACCCTGAAATGTCGAAGACGAGACAACTAATATGCAATGAACTTAACTAAAAAAGAAAAGTACAAATCAATTTTAGAAAAGTCTAATAATAATGGTAAAATGGAGATATCTTTGGTATTTCGAGATGTTCATTTATCCTTGAATCTAAACAAAAGGGTACTCTCATTATGGTGTTAGCCTATGGACTCAATTAAGCTCTCGAATCCTTAATCTTTTTAAAATAGGCAAAACTAATAAGCTCTAGAATGCCCCGATCTCCACTATAACCTAGAATAGGCTCTCTAAGTTCAATAGCGAAGATGCATTAGGTACTACAAAAAAACTAACTTAGACCACCTACTCATAAGCTCAGAAGGTGTAACCTAAAGGCGTGGAATCCTAGATTAGTTGATTAAGTATCCTCAAAAATTCAACTAACCTATTGCTACTTCCAAGAATCACTATGAACTATTACATATCACAAGCTCAACCTTAGCCTTCAGATTAGAAAGTTACCTAAAGGGTGATCAAACCTGTAACCAATTCCTAATTCATGGCATTTATCCTAAATCCCAAACAAACCTAGAACTACAAGCACCAACTTAACACAAATTCAACTCCATTCTCACAATTTCCATCCCTTCATCCTTATAATATCTCTGAACCCCTAACTAGTCTAGCCACACATGTTCATATTAAGCACAATTGATATTAAATAAACAAAACCCATACTCAATTAAATAAAACAAATGCTGGAAATTATAAATTAAGTGCGAAAAATTGAAATTAAACACTAAATTAATAGAAAGCAAAACTCTGCATGCTAACAAATGACTAATCATAACCCAAATTTCAAACGCTAAACTAATTGCATCAAAATGAAAATTCCAGCACACATAACTTACACAGAAACCCAAATTAATTGATCATGAATTTAAGAACATGAATAAATCCTAACTATTAAGAACAAATTAATCAAGAGCATCATAAATAAGCAAAAACCCATAACATAAACCATTAAACATTCAAATACCTAACAAATTCAGATCTGAAAAATCACATAAATAAGCTCAAACAACTTCGGAATTTCTGAATATCCTTGTCAGCAACATTCCATATGGGTAACTATTTGAATCTTTCATCGCCTTGACCATATACTGAAAAATCAGAAATGGTAAATCAACGAGTTGGCGATTCAATAGATAAAATAGGCATTTTTCATCCAAAGTAGTCACCAAATGCCTTGATCCTGCTCTTGGTAGAATACAATGGAAAAGAATTGCATGTAAGACCCTAGCCTTCGGCACCAAACTTGAGGCCTTTCTCTCCTTTGGGTCATTGTTTCCATACAAGTGTCGATTAACTTCAGTTTCCTTCACATTGAACTTCTTCATCCATCTAGCTTTGCTTGTGAGCTTTTCTCCAGCATATGGACACTCATTGGCCTTCTCAATCGACTCCATTGTCAATATGATAGACAACCTATCTACTGTTGATACAATAGTATTATCTACCAAATGCAAATTCTTCCAAAAATCATACACTTCGTTCTGATAGACGGTTTCTCGAACTTGAAAGAACTTCCTCCACCCAGCAGCAACTATCTCTAGTTCAATATCCATGTCGTCCCTCTTCAAGGACTCAAAATCAACATGTCTTCCGTAAATCATTGCCTACTCCATTTGCTACTACGGTTGGTAAGGAACTGATTGCACAGATTTCTTCGTCTAAGGTAGGGTTGGTTACTGAGGTTAGGACAGCAGAGTAATGAAAAGTTTTGTTGAAGTTTCTTCGGAGGTCGATATTGGGGCAAATTAAGAGTATTCTAGAATAGGTGAAGTTCTCAAGACTATGAGAATCTTTCACTCCAAAACTTTTTTGCGCTAGAAGTTACCAGCTGTAACTTGCTGTTACTGACGCTATTAATATATCAATCAGGTTGAATAATAATATAATAAAAAAACATTAATATATCAATCAGGTTGAATAATAATATAATCTATAAGTAACGAACTCTACGTGGAATACAGAGAGGTAAAGAAGTCGGTAAGAAATTCCATAAGGACTAGTACGTATGCTTTTACTACAAAGCAGAAAAGAGGACAGATATTCCGTTATGATGTAATAACTCCTTATTTTAATCTCACGTATCGTTAACCTGATTCGGAAGTTGTAGCTTTCGTCTAACACCAATCTATCATCACTGGTTTATGATCACGGCTCTGTCGTTCGATTAGGAAATTGGAAATTGGTCAAAATAATTAAATTCCAAGATTGCAGCAAGCTGAACCTCGGGTCGTCTCTCTCATTGGAACCGTTGGAAATTGATCTAAAAACTAGACTAAGTCGAATTATGCAATTTAGGCAATTAAAAAGGGGGTTTTGATTGGTTGGTCAAAATTAAGAAAAGAAATGTATAGAAGAATCTTTTTGGATTTTTGGGAAACTTTGTAATTGGTAAAAATTAAGATTGAAATCAAATTACTAAAGTCTTCTTGAAAATGGGCTCGGGTTATCACTAAGTTTCGAGAGATCAACCTTAAAAACTCTTTAAGTCCAAAGATCTAATTAATCAACTCGATTCTTTAAATCCTTGTTAAAAACCTT
>JAOSBP010163995.1:0-17886 GCA_027563825.1 Erythroxylum mucronatum
AACAAAACAAGACCCAAGGAAAACCAATCCATACAAAGAGAAATGGCAACCCGAAGTCTGCCAACCGTGAAAAACCTAAGGCAACCAAATACATATTAGGCCCGAACATGACCTGAAACCTGTCGGCGAGAAATTGTTGCCTAGCTCCTCGAATAGGGGCAGTCCAAAGTGAGCTGTTACAACAGTGACCTGAAAAAACAACTCAACAAATAACCTGTAAAATCACTGAGCTAAGCTATATTACCTCCTCTCGGTGATTAGGCTAAGTTGTTCCCTAACATGGGAGATTACGCCAGAAAGCACTCTTTCATCCACCATGGCTTCATTTTTGAAGGTTCAAGCATTTCGTTCCTTCTAAATGTGGTAAACAGTTGTGGAGAGAAGTAAAGGAAAGTAAGAAATATATAAGAGTTTTGGCTAGGCTAAAATAATATTTTGGATAAATGAATAAGATAGTGACATTTTTAAAATATCCTTACATAATAATGTTATACTATAAATCAATAATTTGTTAAAATTTTCTTGTGATTCTTTTTAAATGTCTCTATTGTAATTTTTTGAAGTTTAAATCTAATTTGACGATATTTTCTTTTTATATTAATATAATGAATATTTAGATTTCGTGATTTATATTCAATTGATTATCTTACTAAAATATAATTAATTTATAAATCAGTAACTTGTTAATTAAATCAATAGATTGTGGTTGTTACGTACTTCGAATGGACACGATGACTATATTATATAGGTAAGAAGTTTGGCTGATGGAAAGGTCATTGCGTAGAAAAAAAAAATCAATATAATCAATCAGCGAGTCATAAGTTTCAGGCCTTCTAAACGCATGTTCAGTGTCTACCGTCTATCAAGTACCGCCATCAATATTCAATTTCAATCCAATGTCTTTGTAATTTGAATGAACATCAAGGGCCTTTCTTGTAAAGTCATTAGGCAATAAGTATGGTCATCAAATTGTTTTTTAGTTGTTAATTTGAGAACCTAACTTTTTAAACTTCACTTGGAAACTGTGCCAAAAATGACTAGTATGTGCTCTTTTCTCGGACGAAAGTAGTCTTAATATCCCCATGCAATTCCATTTTATTTAATGTTATTAAAGATTTATATTATACCGGGATCTTATAGTATTGGTAAATATAATATTTAGAAAAAGTAAAGCAACCATGTTAAGGAATCTCCTTGTGGGGTCAACTGACAGGCAGTGTGCGGAGGGCCAACCCTACACCATTCCTACTTGAGAGTTCCACCGGGGTGGGGGTTGGTCCAAGTCGTAGCTGACGGACAAGACCATCATCAATTCTTATCGAGTTGCAAGCAATTGACATTTGTATTCCTCTAACAAATCTATAACTGCCACATCGACCCCCAGTAAAGACAAATTCCACCGAACTCGACTCGTCATTTAGCGAACTTAGGCCACTGTAATCGTCCTGTTTAAAGTTTGTTAAGCCTAAATAGCCGTCGACTTCTGTTATAGGGGAAACAACTTGTTCGTTGAGCCTAACTTGTTGGGTTAAGGTTGCACTAATCCATCTATTCGGAGTCGGCCCACATAATAACTTAGCAGCAATTGGTAAAATTTGCTATATCTACCAAATCGATGTTGCATTCCTATTCCGAAATGTATTCAATCTTTACACTTGTATTGCACCCAATTAAACTATGAGTTTTGATACATATATGCTACTTGCATATCTTATCTTATTGACTTGTATGTTAAAGAATTAAATTAACACAAATCTCAAAAGAAGAATAAAGAAAAACTAATAGCCCATTTGCGTTCCTATTTCCGGACCCTTTTACATTGAACAATTCCATGGTCTCAATTTCCCCTATAAAATATACTCATTATCTAATCAAAAGAAGAACTGGATATCGGGGCAGAGTCGTGTTCAAATCGAATGCGATGTAAATAAATAAAATATAATAAATTTTTTATTAGTATATTCGAATATAAAAATTTATTAGGTGCATGTAAGTGCAAGTGTGCAACACATTCATAAAAATGTTGACCCATTTGTTACGGACTATTCGAAGCTCGAAGGCGTGCACAATTTCTCTACAGTTACATTTAATTATGTGGTGGTTTGTGTTTTTCAAATCCTCGAGCGTGAACTCAATTTCATTCATATTCTATTAAATTTTACCTAATAGAATATGATAGGAATATCATAATCAAAAAATACATAAAATTTTTTGTTCTAATTTATTAAATATCATCTATATATTTATATTGGGTTTATATAAATATGTATATGAGATTTAATAGAACATAATAGAAATATCATAATCGAAACAGGAGATTTGATCCCGAGTCAAATACATCAAATTCTCAATTCCAGTTACTCTATTTCATTTATATATATAAATATATAGATGAGATTTAATAAATCATTACAGTAACACTATAATCAAATCAAAAGAATAGATCTTATCCTAGTCAAAACGGCAGACCATAATAAGGTTAAAGCAGCCATCTGGTAGTTGTAATCCAAATAAACGCTAAACTTTGTTCATATGCTGTAGAATCAATAACTTAATTTAACTGTTAAAGTAGAAACTTCAACCTTTATTATCCCATCTCTTCATTACCGGTTAATCACTCTTTTATCTGTTGCGCACGCAGCTCCAAAAGTTGCAACTCCACTGTCGGTTATACAAATCCAATTCAGACATGATCTCTCTCTCTCTCTCTCTCTCTCTCTCTCCACAAAGATATATACAGACGACCGACAATTTACTTCAAAACTCTGCCTCCATTAACATATAAGTCGGCAAGTTTTCATTTTCCTGAACCAAAAAGCAAAAGAATCATTTTCTTCTTCTTTTATATATACACGTGTGTGCGTGAAATCAATTCGTTGATTCATGGTATTGGATATAGTCGAAAGGTACTCACTGCTCGAATAACGGCTCATAGTCTGAAAAATCTATTGCATATATATACATATACGCCCCCACCAGTTCCTGTCATCTTAACTTCAGTCGAAAAAAGAATTTGTGCTCTATCAGTTACTTATATTTTACTTTGTCAAGCAAAAAGATCAAATTTTTAATGAAAAATCGGAAGGGAACCAGACTTACTTCGCAGCGATAAATATCGTATCTCACCGTAGTTTCATGTGCTTATTGAATTTTAAGGTGGCGAATTCAAGAGGCTCAGACCAGTACATCAGGAATCCTGATACAGAAAGCGGCGATGCCAACCAAGAAGAAAGATATAGTGAAGACGAGCCGCCGCCGCCGCCGCCGCCACAACAATCACCGTCGCAGTTGTTCCATTTTCACCCAATAAATCGACCCTTAAACCAAGTTGAGATGCTAACAACATCTCAATCATCATCACCACCTTTGTTCTCTGGCTATACTGGTGGGGGAGAGATGTCAGCTATGGTTTCAGCTCTAACACGTGTGGGATCAGCCCACCAAAGCGGCTTTGAAATGGTGAGACACGGTGATTCTTTAAGAGGTGCAGTCCTAACACCAAGTTTTGAACCTACTAGTGCTAGTTCTTCTGGGCTCTATTTTTCTTCCTCCTCCCCTTTGTCTGCCTATTCCTCTACCAGTAGTGGTGGCTCTGGTTTTCGGAATATTGGCCAAAAGAGAGGTCGTGAACAAGAGAGTGCAACTCAATTAATGGACTCTGTCACAAGGGTTTATCGAGGCTTTGGTGAATTCAGAAGTTCTCCCGGAGATTCATCATCCTCCGGTGCAACTGGTTAGTAACACGAATAATGATAAAGCTAATCTTTTTCAATCTATTGTAATCTTTTTAACCCTTGCAATTTATTCTTAAACTTTTTGCAATTTTTCTCTAGCTTCCATACATCAGGCCTAATAATCATCCTAGATTCCATTTTCATCATAGAACTTGCATGATATTCTTTAAAATTGCATGCCTCACAGGTTCATATTAAACAAAAGCTTAAACTCGTCAGCTTAACATAGAGTTATGACTTGTAGCAATCTTGAAAGTATGAATTAAGCAGTGTATATGTAGCCGCCATAGGAGCGAATTCAGCATTTCAATTACTCAGCATCTAAGCAAAGCATATATTCATCAGCAGCCCATGGTTTCCTTTCTTTGTTCGTAATCCATCTTATTCCACGTCCATAGTAGCAGAAGAAGGAGGTAGTTCCACTATGGTCTCCACCCCAACCACTACCACATCCAACGTTACCACAACCAGCAGGACAAGCCCCACACCGTCAATACCGTCAACAGAAACCGCCGTATATGAGGAAACAGGCGAGCGGAGGAGGAGATACAGGGGCGTTCGGCAGAGACCTTGGGGCAAATGGGCAGCAGAAATACGTGATCCCCACAAGGCGGCCCGTGTCTGGCTCGGCACATTCGACACGGCTGAAGCCGCTGCAAGAGCCTACGATGATGCGGCGTTGAGATTCAGAGGAAGCAGAGCTAAACTTAACTTCCCGGAAAATGTCAGATTACTTCCACAGCCCCAAATGCAGAATGTCACCAGCTACCAAATGCCGGCGACAGCCTTGCTACACGGGCAGCCACTTCTGTCACCGTCTTCGTCTCAATACTCCCAACAAATCCCGTCTCTAGCAGAACAAGTACCGGTTCTTCCACAATCTACACAGCCATCATTTTTCCAGTCTCAGGCTGATACTATGGGAGACTACTGGCAATACTACCAACTCCTTCAGAATCCTGGCGATAACTTCCTTGGAAACCAACAGCAAGCTCCAAGTACGCTTGAGCAAATGAGATACAACTCACAGTTAGCAACAATTCAGTCGAGTACGCTTGAGCACATGCGATACAACACACAGTTAGCAACACTTCAGTCAAGTCTATCGTTATCTTCAGCTTCCTCATCATTTGCATCTAATTCCTCTGTTTCGTCGTCCTCCTCTGCTTCATTTCCTCTGCTTTTTTCTGGTCAGCAATTGGGTTATTTCCGACTACCTCAAGATCAGAATCAGTCCAGTGGTTCCGGTTTTCTGGGACAGCCATGGTCACATTCTAGTCACGACTCTTCCTCTACTGATCCATGATAATACAAAGTTTTTGTTTTCAAAAAGGATTTTTATTAGGACTATTTAGTGATACCTTTCTTTTGTGCTAGTTTTCTTTGACCTGTTATCTGAATTGGTTCTTAAATTGGGAGATTGAGACAATTGATTCCGTGAGTAGTGATGTCTATACACATTCTCTGGTTTCA
Organism: Erythroxylum mucronatum; assembly: GCA_027563825.1. NCBI lineage: Eukaryota > Viridiplantae > Streptophyta > Magnoliopsida > Malpighiales > Erythroxylaceae > Erythroxylum > Erythroxylum mucronatum. Next base: position 5,208 of record JAOSBP010163995.1, read on the forward strand.
TAATCCGTGGACGATAGGCGATAGCAAAGTATAATTCATGTCAGGAAACAGTGTTCTGACCATTATACACCCTGTTTATTTTTGGGCTTAATAAAACTACACCTTGTGGCTGCGATTGCTATGCGAGTCTCAATCAGTGGGCAGGCATTAATTAGGCCTAAACCAACCAGATGAACGGTGTGGGAGTTTAATTTTGGAAATGATTCTGTAGTTTACGTGGTAGAATATTGTGTATGGATCTATAAATGGAAGTGGAGTTTAGGTGGATCAATAGAATATTGGGTAGGTATTTTCAAACTGGGAAATACCAGCGCCACTTGTCTCTCAAACAATGCCCTTTATCTAATTTTGAGAGCATAAGAATAATTAATGCGGAGAAAATCGGATAAGTTTGAAGGAGCCAGGATCTTTGGACCATTTTACTCTATCCTATCTTGTCTCGTAAATCTCAATCATTTATTTATTTGAGTTTTACGTAAATTTTGAATAAATAGATAGCTAAAATTTATAGGACAGGATAAAATGGACAAAAAAATTTAGCCCTCATTTCAAGTTAATCCTGTACGAGCAATGAACGTAAAATGGGTTATTTCCATTAGTTTGAGCAAGTAAAATTTTTTAAAAAACCTCTTATTGCGGTTTTATCTTGTCCGTATAAATAAAATATTAAATATATGTAATATTGATTATAAGTTTCATGATGGTCTTATTAGTTTTGCCAGAACACAGTAGCGAAGCTACTGCTTTGCCCACCCTCAAAAATTTTTTTTATTAAAGAAGATGCATATGCATATAGAAGTTGCCCACCTAAAAGAATGTCGTTGCCCATAATAGATTGAATGTATTGTCCCTCTGAAACAAATTTCTGACTTTGCCACTACCAGAACATAACGTATATAGACAAGTTATGCTGGAATTAATATACAGCACATGGTAAAATGTCTCCACTAAAGCACATTGAAGTTAAAAAAAGCACTATATGATTAATTAGATATTTTACAGGGGTTCATTTACTATGCTTGAGTTGTGATAATATCTTTTGATATTCAAAGTTGTCGTACATGTCAAATCTTCTTTTTCGTAACCTTGAACAGTCAAAAGGAAGGAAAAAGAAAGAGAAGTTTGTTCCATACTCAACAACGTAGGAAGGGAAAAGAAAGAGAAGTTTGTTCCGTACTCAACTACATAGTAAGACTTTTGGCTAAGCGTCTTTTTCCCAAATAGCGATCAAAATCAAGATGTTCAACTCTACCTTCGGCCTGCGCCAAAAAACATGGGGTTTGTTTCAGACACAAAGCACATACCAGCTAAGCTACCCAAAAAGATTGAAATTCATCAAATGATTACCTTTCCCTTCCTTCTACGGTTCACCTATGTACACGTGCCCTTCCGCACGCCGAAATCTATATCAAATCTTGAAACACCAAAAACGTGTCTAAATATTTGATTCGGCGCTCTATAAATTCCCGTTTTGTGTTCATATTAGCATATCCCTTGTCCATGTCGCAATGTAATGTACTTCATTTCCTTTCCTTTCCTTCCACCTAATTGCATACAATTATTAAAATTGCATTATGCGGTGATATTTGTATCATAAAATTATTTACTAAAACCAAATCCAAGTCACCATCAGGTGAGGTCTCTTCATAAGCATGCGGTATGACGTAGGCAGATGGAGTTTACAACAGCATGAGGATACGTGCCAAAAACGGAGTATACTATACCTCCACCAGCTGCTTCCTAAATAACAACCGTACTTGGACACGTGGTGTATTTTCTCTTATCATTTGAAAATAATTTTTGCTCTTCTTTATTTATTGAGGACAATGCTGAATTTTGTGCCCAGTTGAGTTGAGTTGGCATGTTAAGCCAGCATAAAGTTTGGTTACCAAACAATATCTGGGCAACGCCGAACGCGGCAATTAATCAATGAACTCCTTGATATTCTACAACCCCTACACTTGCGACATGGGAATTACTTGGGATGATATTTTTGCCTCACATTTTATTGACCGATAATCCTGCTTCTCAAATTAAAATTTTTCGCCGAGTTAATACTCAGCTTAGTGATTTCAACTAACACACATGAGCTATTTTAAGAAAGGAAGAATCTACGCCTTCTCAAGTTCATACATAGAATAAATGGTTCAACTTAATGCTAATTTAGGAAGATATGTTCACACTCAATATTTTGGATATCATGATTTCGTCACCAAAAAGCAAGAACTTAGACCATTCAAAGAAGCATTTCAAAAAATGGAGGTAGATATGTCGATAGAATAGTCAAAGACTACTTATGGAGCTTATTCCACAACCTTTTCAGGAACCAACCCATTTATTCAACCCTAACTTATTCTAAAACGGCTGATTATGTAAAGGTGTTTAAAATGAAATATTCTCTTTACACTTGTCTCTTTACGAAGATTTTGTATATCAGAAAGTCTTAGACTGTAGATCTTGTTTGAGATCTCAGTTATGATGGAAAGGATTGGTAAATTTAGATTTTTAAAAGGCAGGGCCTTGATCCTTTATGCTCGTAAAGGGAAGGACTTGTGTCTCAGCTGGCATAACTAGAATCTAAGCTACCATCAGTCCGTATTTATCTTTGCTTTCAGACCAATTAATGGTATCAGAGTCATAGGTGTTTATTGACTGTAACTACAGGATTCTTGATGAAATTGAGTAAGAAGATTTTAACCCATATAATAAGTGAATCTTTATCTACTAATCATGTTCATTTTTCTTCTACTTTATCTATAGCTAATCTTCCTTCATATGTCAAAAGAACTTTGTTCAATAGAATAGAGAACTTAATTGAAATTATTCATCTTCCTCAAGAAAGTCGTACCCATGATACTTCTTTACCTTTATTAAGTCCGTACTATATATATGCTTGTAATCGTTCTTAGACTAGAAGTATTAGTACTATTCTCATTACCAATCGCCATAAAGTAAAGGAGATCATTCAAAGTTCCCTTTTGGAATGGTGTGGTTTAAAAACAACTTCTACAGATCAATATGTCAAATTGGAAACCCCCAAAGAACTCATTTCCCTCTAGAAAGATCAAAATCATACTTATCTCCATGTTGGTGCTATTAGACTTTTTCTTACTCTCCATGGGAGAAAAGGAATTCTAGCTACTGCTTGTATCACTCTTTTTAACACTGCCTACACAACCTATCAAAATGCTTTGATTGATACTCTATTAACCACTCCCAAACATAGAAGTGTCTTCCTTATAATTATTATTAATTTCAACATTAGACTAGATGATTTTACTTTGTTTGAAAGATTATAAGTGAAAATTTAGATTACTAGTGCTGAACAAGATCCTACAACAATTATGGCCACCTTACACCATCAATTGATTTATTGTTTACAAAATCATGTTGTAGATCTCAACTTTCCAAACTCAACTTCTAATGTTTTGTACATGGTAGCAGATTGAGCCCATGATCAAACCACTATAATCCAACTCCCAAAACAATTGTCACCAATGGAGTTTGAAAAGTTAATGCCCACAGAATGGACCATCAGTTAGTAAAAGGTGTTCCATGCTCTCTACAGGCACTCCATCCATACTATTACTCTAGCAATTCTCAGAACATTGAGAGGTGGATCTGTTAAATCCATCTACACCAGCTCTAACGAAGAACAACTCGGATCATTTGGCATATTTGGCTCAACTTTAATGTTGCAACCAGTTTTATTACACAAAGAAGGAGCAAGTAAACTTCTAATTCACAACTTAAAATTTGATGGCCAACTAGTATATATTAGCCATCATCAAGGAAACATTATATGGGATGTTGAACCTTCTATGTATGAACCAGATTGTGAGATACGCCCTACTCTTGACGGTGATGAAATAGAAAGCCAGGACAAAGCCTATGTTTGAAAAAGGAAAGCAAATCTCCAACAAAAAATCCAAAGAAATTCAACCTTCACAACAATTTCATCCTGAGAGTGATGATCATGACCTAGATACAAGACCATGGGTTGGGCTTAAAAACCCATAACATACACCAAAAAGCATTCATAAGCTCCTTAAAGATGTGGGCAAGGAACATTTTTTCCTTCATGATCCAATTCATAAAGCTGAGCCTAATATTCCTTCTATTCCTGTTGTTACTCCATCTCCTATTTGATGTATGATGATGAGACCTTATAAAGACAAATTTTCTCCTCTATAAAATTTTTTCTCAACAATGGCAACAGACATTTATAAAATTATCACACATATTTTCATTTTAAATTTCATACATCAAATTGCATTGAAGTGTAATTGGTAGTAATTAGTACAGAAATCAGAATATAGACTTTTCTTGCATCATAATAAAGTGTTATAAGTGCATTACAATTTAAAAAAATCAGCAAAATTTTCTCTATTTTTATGATATTTACCCCCTGCTAATCAAATTTTTTTCTCAAAGACAACCATTTATGGAAACAGAAATTAATAAAATTATCATTATCCATAATACACATATAGTTTTATTCTAAATTTCATACATTAAATTAATTGAAATGTAATTGGTAGTAATTAGTACAAAAATCAGAATATAAGTGTAAAATTAGAATATAAATTTTTCTTACATTAGAATAAAGTGTTATAAGTGAACTACAATTTAAAAAATTTTCAACAGAGTTTTCTTTATTTTTATGATATTTACCCCCTGTTAAGCAAAAAAAATTTCTCAACAACACAACTATTCATGGCAACAAAAATTTATAAAATTATCATTCTCTATAATACACATATATTTTCGTTCTAAATTTCATATATCAAATTACATTGAAATCTAATTGGTAGTAATTAGTACAAAAATCAGAATATAAGTGTAAAGTTTAGATACAAGTTTTTCTGTATGCTCCTGGTGGGTAATAGATCCTCCAGTGTGTATGGGTAGACTCTCTCCTTCTGGTCCTCCCCATCTGCTTGCAAAATTGAGCTCTGGAATGGAGATTGCTTCAGGGTCTTGTCCAATACTGTTACCAACGACTTTATATTTTTCAGAGACCAATCCACCAGTGAGGGTCCAATTTTTGCTAAAGAAGTTGAAATTGAATCCATCTAGTATTGGATACTTATGAGGGTGAATAGACTTCACTATAGTTTCAATTTCATTCATGGTGATAGCACTGTTTAGGAGTTTAGCTTCCTAGGATGAAATAGTGTTTTGCAAAACTTGCTTCGGGAAGGTTTTAGAGGATTGAGCCTCTGATGGTTTGTTCATTAGCTTACTGAAATAATCATAGGCTCCTTGCATTAGTAGTGTTTAAGAGTCAAGATGGACATTTCTATGTTCAAGGGAAATGATTTTATTTCTTGCTTTCCTTGAAACAACGGCTTTTTGATAAATTGAAGTGTTTTGTCACCATTTCTTAGCCAATCAGCCTTTGCTCTTTGTTTCATGAGAGAGTAATCATAGAGAAGTGCTTCAGAAAAGTTGTGTAATGCTTCTCTTTCTCTTAACTGCAGAATCTGGAATTAGGGTCGAGATACAAAATTTGCTGGGTATTCTCCAAGTCGCTCTTGGCTGCGTTGACTAGGTTGTGTGGCAATGTTTTCTTTAAGGAGTTTCTTCATCTCTTGTCTAATAAGGTGTAGCTTCTTTGCAAGAATATACTATTTGGTGCCTTTGATGTTGGAATCTAGAGTTGTACCAAGTCCTTTATCAAAACCTGCTAATCCCAACAGGGAGTCATTTAACCTAAAGGGGATATTGAATTTAACTGCTTCTGTAGAGGTTAAAATGGGTATATGATTCGATAGTAAACTATTTGAGTACTTGGAAAAGCAATTTGGGAAGATAGATATCCACCTCTAGTTGGCAACACTTTTATCCAACTTCTTCCTGATCAGATGAGAACCAATTTGCTTATTGTTTCAGGTGTAGAAAGAGTCCCCCAATAGAATATCAGTGAGTTGTGCATCATCCAGTCATTGACTAAGTTCATTACAAGGGTTATAGATAGCTGTTAAGCCTTCTACCTCTTCCAATTTCATAATGGAGTTAAAGTCACCTGATAACATCCATGATATACTGATGAATTAGCTAAAACGTTGATCTGGTTCTATAAGAAACTTCTCCTATATGCATTGTTGTGTGCATATATGAAAGAAATGCATAGTTGCAGGTTTAGAGACACCACATAGACTTCTAGGTGAATTACTTGGTTAGAAAAGAAAGTTGAGCTAACTGTCATTGCACTAGAATCGTATAGGACCATTATTCTACCATTTGGATGACAATTATGATTTGTTATGATCTGCCACTGAGCTGGAAGATAACTTAACATCATGCAATATTCCATTCTCATCCTAGCTAGTTTCCACAATACCAGCAAGGGTCACTCTATTTTGTAAAATAGTATCTTTGATCATTAGTTTCTTGTTAGGGGCATTGGCCCCTCTTACATTCCGTATCAGAATATTCATTTGGCAGCCTCCCCTAGGGAGAGTTTCTTCTTTATGTTAGATCTTCTTCGAACTGCAGTTTCAAACTCTTGTCCATTTGCTCACAAGGAATTTCATTTACCCCGTCAATGGTTTTATGCTTCTATTGACCTGGTGTTTCGCGTGAATTTACCAGTATAGTATCTGTTGTATTCTTTAAAGACATGTTTGAATCATCCTCCTATTCTTTGCCTGTTGTATTTCCTCACGCACCTTATCTAGAAGAGTAGTAGCAGTAGCAGGAGTGTTCATTGTATTTTGTACATTATGTTCACAGCTCATGTCTACATGCTGTTCTCTACTCATTTCTCGCTTACATTGTTCTAGTCACAAAGTTATAATCAATGTTTCACTCGGTCTGCCGCTCCGTTCGCACCAGTCTCGCTCTATGTTTCTCGCTCGGCTTTTGTTCTGAATTTTTTACAATAAACACACTTAATAAACTAAAATCATTACACTTTATTAATCTAGTTAATTGATACGAATTTTACATGTTAAATTAATAAAAATTATTATTATAACATTAATTTAGTTAATATCAACAAATTACACTAAAATTGTATTTATATAAGCAAATACAAATATGTTATTATTCAACAATTTAATTTCAAAATTTCTATATATACTAAAGATGATATTTATGAGATGAAAATTTTAAGAAAAACATGTTACAATAGTCAAATTTTAAGATAGAATGATATTATAATTTTGAAGTTGTTATCAATCAATTTGAAAGAAACTAGTAATTAATTAACCCAACTCAATATTATATAAATTATTAAATAATAAAGTTATAGATTAATCAAATATTAATTTATAGAAATTTTATCATATATTACTAATATATAATACTTGGGAAACCAAATATAAAGAATGAACAATCTAAGATAATTGACCACTGGCCGTGGTGATATACTAATAATAGTTTTTGTTAAAATCAAAGAGCTAATATTTCAATCATTGACCCTCGGCAGTGACGCAAGAACATGACTATAGCATAAGGGCTTCATGATGACCAAAATGAGCAAAGAGCAGATACATGACCAGACAACACAAGAACTTGGGAACTGCTAGAATGTTTACAGTGTAATTATTTACACAAAGAATAAAGCCAGCAGCACTACAAGGACTCAAACCAAAGATAATACATCTTAGTGGACATGATAGAGAGGGCCAAGAAAAAAATTGATTCAAGACTGCAAAGACACTATCCTGATCCTTTCAAACAATTACAAGCACACTCCTGTTGACTGATCTCCCAGCTAAAACGGTAAGCTAAAAAATCCCACAAAATTCATTACACATGCCCGCAAGGCCAGACGGGGCAATTTCATTTCATTTCCCACCAGATAACCATAAGTTCCTAGTCAAAAGCAGCTTCCTCTAAAACCAGGAAGAAGGCAATCAAATAATTTTGCACCGCACTGATACAGCTATTCATGAAATAAGCAAAACCAAACTACCCCATCATTCATTGGTGTGGCTCCTCAGGAGTGCTGTAGCTTCTACTTTCAGTAGCGGTTGAGTTTGCAAGGGCATCTGCTGCAATTTCCCAACTCCCACTTCTCCTTCCCCAACTCAATTGTCTAGTCTCCGATCGTCGATGATCTGAACTCAAGACTGACTCTACCTCTGAAGTGTTATGAGGAGGCCCATTACTCCCTCTGCTACGTATGTCCTCCACAATTTCTTCAACATTGTGACGAAGGGAGATTTTCAGTAGATCTTCTCCAATATCAAGATCATCTTCAACCTTAGCACGCCGATCTCCACCTAAATCTTCAACTTCTGTTTCCTGAGCAACAGGTATAGGTGGTCTTGGTACCTCCTCTTGCACAAAAGCCCGGAAGTTGTTCTTTGAAGGCTTAACTTTTGAGCAGAATACTTCAAGAAAGTTATTCACACAACCCAAGTTGTAAACATTGATCCTATTGTCAGCTCTATACCGGAAATTTTCATACGTTGTCTGTATAAACAAGGTAAATTCAGTAGATGCACTGATAAATTTGGTCGGTACGATAACATAATGCATGGAAATGAATGATAGGCCAAGCAGGTAAAAGGGGTGCACTATTACATGTGCATGGGATTTGAATAAACTCAAGACAATTTCTAAGAGAGCAACTTCTGTTTTAAATTGCTTCAGGTTTCCAGAGTAACTAATAGACTCCCCAATATATACTCAATTAGACAACAATTTTTCGTAGCATGTCATTTGCGGTCCTTCCAGAAAATTGTGAAGATTCAATTTCCTACGAGTATGGTTGTTCCAAAATGCTATCCTAATTTTATCAAGCATATTGAGTTTAAAGCCTTAATTAATTGGACAGGCAATTCATCCACATTGCACATTAGGATGTAATTAATTTACAATTGAGCTATTATTCGTCAAAACCCAAGATTAAAACATGAATGCAGAATTTAGATCAGAGTTCAATCCTTTAATACTTTTGTATCTCAATTCCTAATGGACACTATTTCATACATTTCATCTAATTGAAACAAATTATCTGACCTGGTTTGTGCCTATGAGATACAAATGAAAGCCAGTAAGTCCGCCAACAAACCATAGAGCAATGAAGCAATAGGCCATTAGTATGACAGATGCAGGGGATTCTTTCATGGCTTTCCATACTGTGCCGTGATAATCATCCATCAAAACCTTGATGTACACTGCTGACATTGCAAATACATAGATGCAAAGAACAGTTGACGAAAAAACAAACATAAAGAAGTACCGGTAGTTGCGCTGCACATACAAAGAGTAAAATAATTACAAAATAACAGAACATAAAAAAGTTGATGTGACAAGTCAGGACAAAGTTGACAATGACATCGAATAAACAGGTGTACTCGGAACCCATTAAACAGCATACCAGTCCAATGCATTGGCCAACCCAAGGGCAATGATGATCAAATCGTTCCACACAGTTGTTACAAATAGAGCAATGAGAGCAGCGAGGAGGGCGATACAGCATGCATGTGTCACAGTACTTCACCCGAACAGGAATGCCATTAACAGTAACTTCTTTTGTCCGAGGGAACTGGAGGCTCGGAGTTTGTCTTACCCCAACCTCAGCTGACACAGAGGAATCATATCTGAACTCTTCCTCAGGTGGGTGTGAATTCCGTGGAATAATGCCAGGGTCCCTAGCTGATGTACAAAAAAGGAAAACTAACGCCTGCAAAAATCAACTACAAGATCAAAAGAACTGCAAAAGTTACTAATAAGTAGGAAAAAGATCAAACTCTTAAACCCAAATCACCACTTTGCGTAGAGAAACAATTACCAGTATTTCAAGAGATTTGTAGATTTCAGGATCTTGTGAGACATACACCCAAAAATTTTCATTTCAAATGTATAGCACTAAGCAATTAATTCTTAAAATCCAAAACTAGCAAACAATCTACAATTAGCAGATAGTATCTTCTAATATTAAGAAACTAGGATGATCATGTACTTTACAAAAATCAGCTTGATGTAATGAAAGAAATAATGCCAACATGGAATACATAAGCTTTCACATGAAAGTTACATTAGTTGATGGAAATTAAATTTTTTAAGCCATCAAAAAGATAGACGTGATAAAAGGTGAGAAAAAAGGTAAGTGAGCTAAAATCACCATTCACAATGCAGTTAAACTGTTACCAATTTGCATGGCAAAACAACACTTGTAATGTTCATGGACCAATATTATACTTTGACAGCAACTCATGTACTCTTGAGAATAATGTCATCTGAAGTAAGTGAAAATTAAATATTAATCATATACTTTGTGCTCTTCATACAACTTACGCCATTTCCTTGAGCCTCCAACGGAAGTGGCTCCAAAAATATTAAAAGGAGAAACACACACATCTATAGTGATGGAACTGTACCACAACCAATAAAAGGAAGGCATTGTTTAGACAAAGCATTCCTCTGCACAACAGCCTCACCTCCAACACTGGCAAAGAAAGGCCAAAGACAACCTATTCAATTTTCAATAATACATAGAAAATCATATCTTGGGTTGGACTTCACAAGTCAATAATTTCTACCAATTAGAAAATCCTAAAGATCAAAAGATCCTTGAGAATAGGTATCCACTGCCGACATAATTAAATGGAAAGTCTAGAAAGTTACAGAGAAACTACTAATGCTGAAAAGGTACACGTGCTAAAGCAAGTGATGCTGTATTCTGTCAAGCATCAAGAGAAATGCAGGCTTACACAGATAGTAAAGAAAACTGCAACCAATAGGATTGAATAGCCTGCATTATACGGCGAGAATTTATGGCGCAGATGCCTTGCAACAAATACACAAAAGATTACAACTGGAGCAATGATCAGCAACAAGGTGACAATCAATGATCTGGCATCAGGGCCAAATATCAACCTCCCACCAACTATGAATTTCTGTAAATGACAGACCAAAAAGAACAAAATTAATATACATAAGCTAGTCAAACAATAGACTGGTAAAGAACTATTAGTTTAAAGAGACAATAAGACCAATCACAAAATACCATTAGTGAAATTTTGGTAATCAAGTACCCAGAATAGCAATAGCAGTTTCAATCTTTTGATAAATGGAAAAAAATATCATTTCTACAGTATACACTCTAGTATGATATTTTGTAATTAAAAACAAACAATCATTTTGCAGGCACACAAATTTTATTTACCTCAAGCACCTCTATTATGAATGAATTAAAGTCGCCAAAAATAACATAGACAATTATATAAATCAAAAGAAACTCCAGAAAACAAGTAGCGATAATTTTTCAGAATATAAACCAATTGCAAGCAAAGGAAGTTCTCAGATTCAAGTGAGCATGGATGACCACAAATGGAACTCAAAATCAAGCCACGATAAGAATTCTAACAGATTTAAATATGGCTTCATGGTCTGCACTGTATCTCAAGGAATACTTCTTAGTCATGTAAACAAAAACCATTTGATAGATAGATTTGCATTATATGCCCTCCACAAGCACAAAACAAGTGCAGATATCACATAGCACATACCAAGAAAGATATCAAAGCCATAAAATGTCAAAGCTGATGAACATCCAATGATAGCAACATAAGCAGTATAATAGTACAATTGCAAACCAATAACCACACCATCAAATTCCCAAAAAATCCCCATAGCAAATGCCACCAAGATAGGAAGCCACCAATCCATCCATTCCAATAACTCTACCCTGGAAAGGAATTTAAGACCTACTTTTGTCAACTTGGAAAAAGGGCATATCAGTTCGTTTCCACTAAAATGTGTTGCTTTGAGGAACCAAACATGATGCATACAATAACACCCATAAGAACATCCAATCCAGAGCCAAGAGCTTGTGAAATATGAGTTTTAGACAATTGTTGTGCAACCTTAGAGGAACTGCAAAAGAAAGCACACACATGTGCAGCAAACACACACACATAAATGCTGATCATTTTTATCAGAGACTTGCAATTCACTGGTTGGAGTAGATTATAGTTCTGGAAGCAACTTACTAAGCATATGAAACAGATATTGAAGAGAAGAGAATTTTTGGTTAACTAAACATAAAGATTCAAAGTAAACTTCCTCGAACAAAGACCAATTATGACATGTCAATTGTTTTTCCCTCTAAGTAACAGTAGAAAGGCAACAGAACCAAAATCTAACACATACACATTCAACTATTAACCTTTGGAAGATTTGATATGCATAACAGATCTCTCATGCCCTTTTGTCATGGAAAGGGAAAATTTAATCTCTTCTTTCTTTTATTTCACTACAACTTTCTCCATGCTACACGGCACATTATCTACAATTATTCACTAGTAGGAAGCAGCATTTGTGGAAGTGTATTGCAAGTTAAGCATGAAGAACCGACTTCATAGGCCTACTAAGAGATGGAAGCAAAAGGAAACAAGATGAGACAATGATGTAACACTTCCTCCATTCCACACTCCTTGTTAAGCTATCTGACATATACATTAGACCCTTTTTGGATAAGAAAACAATCATGAAGTTTTGACACGTACATTAAACTTAATTGGAAAAGGAAATTATCTCAGAACTTCTGAAGAGAAAGTTTTTAAGACACTGCATTGCAAATCTAGAGCAAAAATTGTAAAGTGGCTATCAGACTTGAAAGTTGTTAGGAACCTAACTCCAGAATACTGGAATCGTACTATATTATTGTAGTATAATAGTGACGTATATATGTCGCTACAGTATAGGAGTCTAGTAT
>JAOSBP010164043.1:0-17867 GCA_027563825.1 Erythroxylum mucronatum
GGTGTTCGTGAGAATCACCTTGTAATAGCAGTATATCCCTCTACTATAGTTCATCAATATAGTAAGACTCTAGTATATTTGACTAGAGCTCTAACATTGGTCCGACCTGCCGGATTTCTCAATAGGGAGGAGAGGATCAGTTTTCTTTTCGGAGACTTAATTCAGAGTAACATACCTTGATGCCACCTAAGATGTCCGATAGAGTAGAAGTATTAGAATCTCGAATGGCGAATCTGGAGGCTGGCGTGGAGGAAATTCAATCATCCATGCGGATGGCTATGGGGGAAATGCAGCGGTCTTTGCTTCTGGAAATGAGCAAAATGATGGGAAAGAGACCAGAGGAAGGACAGGGGAGTGGCGATGCCTCAGGGAGGGGGCAGCCTATGGATGGTGAAAGGCGACGACCAGCTCCAATGGAGCATTCTGATGACACGATGGAGGAGTATCGAATGTCAGTCCGCAAGGTGGAGTTACCCATGTTCGATGGGTCTGATCCAGTCGGATGGATCACTAGAGCTGAAGTGTATTTTGAGGTCCATAACACCTCAGAAACAATCAAAATGAAGCTAGCTCTTCTGAGCATGGAAGGTTCAACCATACACTGGTTTAACCTATTAAGGGAGACGGAAGAAGATTTGGATTGGGAGAAGTTTAAGAGGGCCCTAATCGAACGTTATGGAGGGAGAAAGTTTGACAACCCATTTGAAGAGCTGTCGGATTTGCAACAAACTGCTTCGGTGGAGGAGTACATTGAAGCTTATGAATTTATCTCATCGCAGGTGGGTCGACTACCTGAGGAGCAGTATATGGGGTATTTCATGAGTGGACTGAGAGCTGACATACGTAGACGGGTACGGACGTTTGGGCCAGTGAATCGTTACCAGATGATGAAGATCGCCAGGGCAGTGGAGGAGGAAGTCAGTGGCGACGATGGAGGACCTGGAGGTTCTGAGCATATCAGCTCTCGATTGCGTGGTTGGACGCCAAATAGAGGGGATTTTTTTAGAGGCAATTTGCGGGTCATCCCGAACCGCAGGGACGCTGAGTACCCACACCCGATGGGTCGTGGGAAGTTTGCAGGTGGGTTTGGAGCGGGGAGAACCCGGGAGTCATCCGGTTCTCGACCCGACCCCCATGCGCAGAGCAGAATGGGAGTTTCTGCTTTCTCGTCCTCAAGCGGATGGTCAGAAGGGGACAGACGAGTTTCGGCCGGGAGGAACAAGGGAGTGCAACATCTCTCCTATCACGAACTGATGGACAGAAAAGCCAAGGGCCTGTGTTTCCGATGCGGGGAGAAGTTCCACTCTCTTCACCAGTGCGCAGAGAAGCAACTGCGATTACTTATTCTGGACGATAACGAAACATTGACTGAGGATGGGGAAATCATTGCCTTGGAGGTTGACAAAGACGAAGAGGAAGAGATAGCCCTAGAATGCCGAACAATGGGAGTATTCGGTGTTAAGGAGGCAGTGATACCAGACACAAAAACCATGCAATTGGAAGGGAAGCTACAGGGAGTCTCTATTGTACTCTTAGTGGATAGAGGGGCCAGCCATAACTTCATCTCACCGGAGTTGGCTAGTGGTTTGGGGCTGACTATAGGAATGAGTAGAGCCTTGGGAATCAGATTGGGGGATGGTCACAAGGTGGCTACGAAGGGAAAGTGTATGGGAGTGCCCATTCGGATAGGAACAATAGAGTGGAAAATTGATGCGTATGTTCTGGATTTGGGAGGAATGGACTTGATATTAGGGGTGGCTTGGCTGCAAACCTTAGGGAAGGTCATGGTTGATTGGAAGGAGATGACCATGCAATTTCTTCATGAAGGCCGAAGGGTGCAACTCCGTGGCAATGCAGGGCTTCAGGTTACACCAAGGAGGGGTAGTGAGTACCACGCAACTTCAGCATGCTTGCATGGTCTCCTTGCAATTATGAGTGGGAGTGTAATAGTTGAGGAAGGAGTAGATACATGGGAGATACAGCAGATGCAACTCACCCATAAGGAAGAAGAGGAGTTAAATCTAGTGATAACTAACTTTCCGGAGGTTTTTCAGGAAGTACAGGGGTTGCCTCCCGAAAGGACTCACTCATATACTATTAATTTGCAGCAAGGCCAAGGGACGATCAGTGTAAGACCATACAAGTATCCTCATCATCATAAAGATGAGATTGAGAGACAGGTACAGCAAATGCTGAAGATGGGGATCATTCGTCCTAGCTCTAGTCCTTATTCCAGTCCAGTTATCTTAGTCAAAAAAAAAAGATAACTCTTGGAGAATGTGTGTAGACTATAGAGCACTTAATAAGGTCACAATTCCTGATAAGTATCCCATTCCCGTGGTGGAAGAGTTGTTAGATGAGCTGAATAGTGCAGGAGTTTTCTCTAAATTGGACCTAAAATCAGGGTATCATCAAATTCGGGTCAAGAGTGAGGACATTCATAAAACGGCTTTCCGTACACACGATGGTCACTATGAGTTCCTCGTGATGCCGTTCGGTTTGACCAACGCACCAGCAACATTCCAGTCCGCTATGAATGATATTTTCCGGCCTTTCCTAAGGAGATTTGTGCTGGTTTTTTTTGATGACATTCTTATCTATAGTGCAGATTGGGACACCCATCTCTTACACTTAGCAAAGGTTTTGGAAGTCTTACAAGCTAATCATTTTGTGGTTAACCAGCAGAAATGCACCTTTGGGCAGCGAACAGTAGCCTACTTGGGTCATGTTATCTCAGCACAAGGAGTAGCGGTGGATCCCGCCAAGGTTTCCAGTGTAGTGAATTGGCCCATTCCTAGGAATGTGCGAGGGGTGAGGGGATTCCTTGGCCTGACTGGATATTATAGAAAGTTCATTATGAACTACGGTAAGATAGCCAAACCTCTTACCGAACTCACCAAGAAGGATGGGTTTTGTTGGAATATGGCAGCCTTGGAGTCTTTTGAGAACTTGAAGAAGGCCTTGACCACACCCCCGGTCTTGGCTCTCCCCCAATTCTCCCAACCCTTTGAAGTAGAGTGTGATGCGTCGGGTACGGGGGTAGGGGCTGTCCTAATGCAAAATAGAAGACCAATTGCATATTTCAGTAAAGCTTTATCCGAGGGCAACCTATCTAAGTCAGCTTATGAGAAAGAACTGATGGCTTTGGTTTTAGCAGTCCATCATTGGCGGCATTATCTATTGGGCAGACCCTTTGTGGTTTATTCTGATCAAAAGAGTCTCCGCCATCTGCTACAACAACGAGTATCCACAACTGACCAACAGTGCTGGATGGCCAAGTTACTTGGTTATCATTTTGATGTCATCTATAAGCCGGGACCCGAAAACAAAGCTGCTGATGCTTTGTCACGGATTCATGAAGAGGGTGAATTGCACAACATGATTTCTTATCCACTATGGGCTGATGGTAAGATACTACAGCAAGAGGTTGACAAAGATCCTATCTTGAGTGGTATTATCCATGACTTACAGCAACATCCAAATGCACGGAAAGGATTTCAGTGGCACCAAGGAATTCTACTACATAAGGGAAGACAGGTGATCTCAGCTCAGTCTACTTTCATTCCTTTACTCCTTAAAGAATTTCACTCTTCCCCTATCGGTGGCCATTCTGGTTTCCTCCGGACTTATCGAAGAATTGCTAGCAATCTCTATTGGATTGGAATGAAAAAGTCTATCCAAGACTTTGTTAAGTCTTGTGATGTGTGTCAACGACAAAAGTATTCTGCTACTTCTCCTGGAGGATTGCTGCAGCCTCTCCCCATTCCTAATCAGATTTGGGAAGATATATCGATGGATTTCATTACGGGACTTCCTAAATCTAAAGGTTATGAAGCTATATTGGTGGTAGTTGATAGGCTGTCTAAATATGGTCACTTTATTTTATTAAAGCACCCATATACTGCTAAAAGTGTGGCTGAAGTATTTGTAAGGGAGGTGGTGCGTTTACATGGAGTTCCCTTAACCATTGTGAGTGATAGAGACCCTTTGTTTGTCAGCTACTTTTGGCGGGAATTGTTTCGACTGCAAGGAACTATGCTGAAAATGAGTTCCTCCTATCATCCGGAGACGGATGGGCAAACTGAAGTACTTAACCGATGCCTTGAGACCTATTTGAGATGTTTTGCATCTGAACAGCCAAAACATTGGTCTTTTTGGGTGTCATGGGCTGAATTATGGTACAATACTACCTATCATGTTTCCACTAGTTCCACTCCTTTTGAGTTTGTATATGGCAGAAAACCTCCTACATTGGTTCGGTTTGTGCAAGGTGAAACTAGGGTGGAAGCAGTGGCTAGGGAGCTGGTGGATAGAGATGAGGCTTTGAATCAGCTCAAATACAATCTTCAACGAGCTCAAGAGCAGATGAAGAAGTATGCTGATCGCAAGAGAACGGCAGTATCTTTTCAAGTTGGGGAATGGGTCTTTCTTAAACTCCGTCCTCACAAACAACTAACGGTGGCCCGAAGAATCAATCAGAAACTTGCTGCCAGATATTTTGGTCCGTTCCAAATTCTGGAAAAACTGGGTGCTGTGGCATATAAACTTAAACTCCCCCGGCACTCTCGTGTTCACCCTGTTTTTCATGTGTCTCAGCTCAAAAAAGCTGTGGGACACTACACAGTTGAGGAGACTATACCAGAAGGCATGGAAGTAGAGATTGAAGAGGAGGTAGCACCAGAATCTGCACTGGCCAGCAGGGTGGTTACTAAGGATGGCAACTCCGTTACACAGTGGTTAATCCATTGGAAGGGCAAGCCCATAGAGAATGCCACATGGGAGGACGAATTTGTTATCCGAAGTCAGTTTCCTCATTTCAGCCTTGAGGACAAGGCTGCTCTTCAAGCAGAGGGCAATGTTAGGATCAATCACAATGCACCTAGGATATGGAGAGTGTACTCAAGGAGGAAGAGAGCAGGGGCTGTGGGTAATGTGGGTAATGATGCACAAGTTAGTTAGGGGGCAGAATGCCAGGTGAAGTACGGTGAGGGGGCAGAATCGGTGCCAGGTGCCAGGTGCCAGGTGGGAAGAATAACTGCATGTACGGGTTGGGTAGCTAAGAGGGGAGAGGGAGAGAGGGAAATCATTCAAGGAATTAGAAGAAAGAATATTGTAGACAGAGAGAATCATTCTCTCTGAGGAGCCTATTCAGCTCTGGTTAGGAGGTGTTCGTGAGAATCACCTTGTAATAGCAGTATATCCCTCTACTATAGTTCATCAATATAGTAAGACTCTAGTATACTTGACTAGAGCTCTAACAATCGCTCTGCTGGTTTGTGCTAGTGTCAACCATTAGCTATAAACTCATCAAAAATCATGAAAATTAGGCATTTCTACAATCAAATAGAGTTTTGATTGCAATATGTAAAGGTATGAACTTGAAAGCTGTAATCCGATAATTAGGATAAAATTGTTTAGAAGTGGACATGCTCTGTTGTTACCTCATATCCATTCAACTATAGAGAAGATTGGCTAAAAACAATTTGGAAGACTAGGAGTGCTCAAGGTGCCAGTGGTCACACGATAACTTGAACAAAAGTACAATATAATAAAAGAATTCATTGACTCAGATCATTAATCCCCGATGAATAAGGCTTATTCTGGTCATGGAACATTGCATGCCTTCACCATTCAGTTTAAATTGCAACTAACTTAATGGGTTAGCTATGATAGAAAGCATTACAGCACTGATGTCATAAATAAATTTCTCAACACCTACAAGAAAAGAAATAGGCATCTAAAAATCATTGACGGCGAAAAGAGGATTTGGATTGGCAATGCTAGGAATAATAATCAATGTAGAATCTTAGCACATCATACATTGACTTCTTTCTCCATAAGAGCAGAAATTGGATTCTTAAATGGTAATGAATGGCGCATTACATGAACCAAGTCAGAAATTTACTCAATTTTTGTCAAAAAGAGTTGAAACAGTTTGGTAAAAGATCACTCCTTATGTTTAAATAAATGCACAAATTGCAAGAGCAATTCAAATGTAAAAGGAAAAGTGAAAATTATGAATTGAACTCTCAAAGAAAGTACGTAAGGAACATCGATCATTTCTAATACATATCTGCTATCAATCAAAGGAAATGGTGAACTCTACCGCATTCCATTAGCAAGCTGCGGTCTTTGTCTCCACCAGATTTAGAACCACCTTCCCTTTCAAGCTTAAGAATCCTAAAACAATACAAATTTCATTGGTTCTGAATCACTAGGCCCAGTTCAAATGAATAAGGGTTCACATACTTGTCAACGAACTGTTTTTGGGTCATCTTGCAAATTGTAGCTAAACCGGGTTTACCTGGTAAAAGATTCTTAGTTTTCAAAACCTTAATCACCTCAAAACGAGCTTTTACCCTCCGTTCAACGCTGAAAGTAAGCAACTCAGGGTGTTTAACAACAAAAGAGATACCCAAGTCCTGTGCACTAAGGAACAACTGCACTGACGCCAAAATCTTCCTCCTTGACACTGCAAAGACCTGAGGTGCCCTTCTAAATACTGTCAGGATGTCTTCTTCTGTGAACCCCATGTCTCGGAGGAGTTTCAACTTAAGCTCCCAACTCTCTCTAGTCATTGAACACATTACCCTGATGGCATGAATAAACATCTTGGATTGCCTATCCAAACCCATATCCTCAATCTTTTCAGCGTAATCTCTTAGAGTCTCTGGTTTGGTAAGGAAAAAATTTGGGAAGTTGAATAAGGAGTTAACAATCTGAGAAGAACTAACCCCACAACTCTTCAAGAATTCCACATTAGGCAACATTGTCCTTTTCAAATCATGATTCAAAACCCACCTAGAAATCCTCAAAACCTTAGACACAGCTGCAAATGATCCCAAAACACTCTTCAGCTCTAAAATCGAAGGCCCAAGTCTGTTATCAACACTTCTGGTTAAAACAGTGGGGCAAGCACATACTATTTCCACAATCTGTGTCGGGTCCAAACCCGAGTCCTGAAAAAGTTTGAACTTGGGCTTGATGCTTGTCTCAAGATTCGAAGCAAGGATCCTGGGCATCTTTTTAACAATGCTTAGAATTTGAGTTCTTGAGAAACCATTTTGCTCCAGGTACAAAAGTACAGAATCAGATGTTTCTGGGCTTTTGAGGTACTTGGTGGTTGAAGTTGGGACTTCTAAGGCAAATTCAGGGGACAATCTCTGGTTATTGACCAAATAGTCGTAGATTGAAATTCTGGGTTTGTGTGTAGAAGTAGAAAAGAAAAGCTGAGAAATGGAGAAAAGGGTTGCCGCGTCGTGGTGGTGCGAGGAAGTTCCGAGAGAGACCGTTATGAAACGCCGTAAAACAGTAAAGGCCATTGTCAGTTATTGCATATAATGGGAGCTTGAGACTATGGACGAAAAATCAAATAACGAACAAGAAAGTCGACGCACTATACGGATCAGAAAATGAAACCAAGCATACCTGAAATAGTTGTTCTGAAATCGAAAGAAGACACCAAAGTGTTCTTACATGATGCTTGCTGCTAATCTCTCCAACCCCGAAATTATCACCAAAACGACGTCGCCTGTAAGAAAGATCCATGCCCACTTGACATTTGTACTTTCACTCTCTTTTTACTTTTTAGGATTATTTATAATTTTTATATTATTATTATTATTACTAGATTTTTATAATTTTAATTAAAAATATAAAAACTTAAATAATTAACATTTATAATAGAAATTAAAAATAATAACCAGTTTCATTGCATTTATGTGTCTTTGTTTTGTTCTTAAAATAATTATTGTATTATATAACTTTAAATTCAAATTATTTCTTAACATAACAAATAATTTCATTCCTAAAGTTAAAATAGTAAATTAATTTAAATTAAAATTAAAATTAAAATATAAACGTTTTAGTTCTTAAATAAAAAATTATAACAACATTTTATATAGCTAAAGAAATTTGCACATCAACTTTATTTAATAAAAATGTAATATAATTAATTACATAATTAAAAAATCATCACAATAAAGTACATCATTAAAAAATTATCAACCAATTGAAAATTTTGTTATCATAATCAACAATTTCTTCTTACTTTTCAAATATATAATAAATTTTGTGATGAAAGAATATTATATTTTACTTGAAATTTTGTGTTTTTATTTTGGATTATTTATAATAACCTCTTTATTTCCTCAAGTAATTTATCCCATTTGCCTTTGTATTCTAATAAAATTTTGTCTCATACAATAATAACTAACATGTATTCTTACCTTTTCAATACTATTAACTAAATATTAGAAAGTATATAGGATATTGTTTCTAAAATGCAATATATATAATTTCACAAATAATATCTCTCATAGTCTAAACAATTAAATAGAATATTGTTTTTTAAAACTTAATATATTATAACCCAGACTTAAAAAGTGACAATTAAATACTCAAGTTTTCAAATTTTTTTAATTCTAGTCCAGTGTAAATATTTCTATTAACATTTGTTGACGTGGCTTGCCACACAAGAAAGAAATCGGAAACACTTATACACCTGCGGTTTAATGAAGTTTAACTAGACTACGTCATTTTGTGATTGAAATCTCTAAATCAAACTCTGTCATGCAAGTGGGAGACGACAACAACACTCTGTCATGTTGGTACGAGACGACAACAACATAATTTCTAATAATCTGAATAAAATCCCAATTTGTCACCCTAGGCCCTCTTTCTTTTTGTGTGAGAACGAATTAATTTAGGATTTTCAATTCTATCTATCTAGTTTGTTAGTTTGATTTACAGATTTTAATCCCATGTGACGTAATTTATTAAACTTGATTAGTTAAACTTAATTAAATCTGACGTTTATAAGTGTTTAAGGTTTCTGTCTTATATGACAAGTCATGTTAGCAATGTTAACATAAATACTAACATTAGGATGGTATTGAAAAATATTGAAAGTTTAAGTATTTAATTATCACTTTTTTTAAATTCGGACTATAATTGCAAAATTGAGTAAAGTAATAAAGTTTTAGTTTTTTAAATTAACCCTAAAAAATAAAATTAGCCATAATTTTTATCCTTATAAAATTAATTTCAAAACTTATAGATTCATTAGATTTTAATTTCTCTAAAAATTTTATAAAAATCACTTGTAATATCTTCTTATCTATTATTACTTTATATATGAAATCATATCAAATGAACATTAATACGTAACAGTTTGGGTTGAATTAATTCTTTTACATATATATAGTATTTGTTCTTCAATTGGAACATACATATCAATTTTTTTATCGTCTATTACTTTTATACAATCCCACAAATTAAAATTATAATATTAAAGAATTAATTAAACATAAATGTATAATATAGTACAAAAGTATGTAAATATACTCTTTTTTTAAAAGAAGTATGTAAATATACTTTAAATATAGAAAATATTTTAAAATATGCTGAAGCTTCCGAAGGCGTTTTTTACGAGTAACTGCGTATAAGTCTTCGCAATAATACTTAAAAATTGTTTATAACGAATGGTGAAATTATGCTCTAAAGATTCTAGCTATCTTATTATAACTTATTGTCATCAAGAAAATTATAACTTGTTCCTTCATAATAAAATAATCAATTAACTTTAAGTTTTTAAAGGTTTTCAATTCGTTAAATTATCTTTAAAATTGTCTTATTAGTTGTTAAATTCTCATAAATCTTTGAGAAATTCTAGTTTAGCAGTTCTAATATTTAATCATAATATAATAAACACAGGTTTTACTTGTTTTTTTGAGTAAATATAAATTTTTATAGTTTTTCTTGATTAGAGAAATTAGTATTATTGTAGTTGTTTCATTATTTAGATCTAATTAAAATTTGATAAGAAAATTATGTATATAATCTTTATTGAGTTTTAATTAAACAATTGTCTTTAATTGAATTTTAAATATATTGTAATTATTTTAATTTTGTTTATAGTATTTGAATCATTCAAATTCTATAAATCTTTTACCATTAAGTATTATAATATGAGTAACAATAATTGATTAAAAAAAAGCAATATAAGTAACTCAATGTATTGAAATAAGACCCAATAGAATAGTTCGTATGATTTTTTTTGATTTGAGGAAACCCCGTAGATAGGTTAGGCGGGCACATCTCTCCAAGGGCCCAATTGGCGCACCACCCCACAGGCGGGCCAAGCGGGCGCACCTCATCATTGAGGGCCCAACTAGTTCTCCATCTATGGGTGAAACCTTGGCTGCTCCAGGCTCTTACAAGAGGGGCTAGTATGGAATCGAACCTGGGACCTAACCGAAGCCAAGCCCTGCTCTCAACCATCGAACCACACCCCTTGAGGGCAATAGTTCATATGATGCATAGGTTGATTAGTATATAGAAAGATAGCAAAGGGATAAGCCAAGTTAACCTATAAATGCTTTAAATAATTTTTGCAATTTTTGGTGTAGAACCCTAATGATGACAATATGTCAAACGAGGCTCTGGCTTATATTCAGGCTCAAGCTCAACCTAAAGTTTGATCGATCTCGATCATACCTGACTAAATATATTTTTTAATTTTTAAAAATAAAAATGATTTTTTTTAACTTTAAATGACATCATTTCACTTAAAAATTTTAAATTTTAGGCTGAACCAAGCAACTCAAGCTCAAGCCTGATATAGAGCCCATAATTTTCAAAAGAAAAAGACTGAAATCAATCTGAAGTTTATCAAATTAGGCAGACCCATTAACTTTAACCCAGACCAAGCAGGGTCAGTTTCAAGCCAGGCAAGTTTTGCCATGCCTACAATACCCTCTTTCAATTCTAACTAACCAAACATTTCTACTAGCTAACCAAGCATTTCTACTACCTAACTTTTGCTGACAAAAGATATAAGCCTTTAAATATGATAACCATGAGACTTGCTTGAAATATAATAATGAACATTACACTAATCCCACAAAACTATAAATTAACTACAATATAACAAAACAAAGCACCAAAAAGACTATAGTAAAAGGAAAGAGAATAAAAATGAGTTGTTCTACAAAAATATATTTCTCTAATAGCCCAAAAAAATAAATAAAAGAGTTAGGGATTCATTGAAAGTAATGGCCAATTTAGGACTAAAATGTCCCATCTTTCTACTCCATATCTTCTTGTTGCCTAATAGAGAAAATCAAATATAATGAAGAAAATACATATATAGATAAACAAGATCTTTTTATTATCATATACATCATTAAGCAAATCACTTACTTAGATGTGATTGATTTTTATAGGTTAAAAAACACTTGTAAGAAATTCTTTTCCTATATAAATACTTTTATCTGTGTTTTGTTCAGACCATAATCATTAGTTTTAAAATTAATGAACTATCTATTATATAAAGTTGACATCAAATTTATCAACTGTTATTTAACAATTCAGAATCAAAAGTCACACCCTAATCTCATCAAGTGTGTCCTTTTATTATCATCTCCCTCTCACACCTAATAGGTTTAGTTATTTGATTTGTGTCATTTCTCAAACTAGTCCAATAACTCCCACATCCATCATACAACGAGAGCTCGATTTTATATATCTATTAGGAATATATGATATCTCGATCAATGAATAGATCTTTGATTAGATTAGTATACTATATTGTAGGTCATATTTTGCATTTAATCTCCTTTGATCACATTTATTTTATTGTGTTATAGATGTATTAAATTCTTTTACTATGACTCGATAGCCACTTTTGACTACATAATTTTTCTTATGCAAGTTAGAATAAAAATAACCTTCCTTTGTTCTAAATTCTCTTAAATTGAATTTAATTTGCTTTCTTAAAATTGTCTTATAAGATCATATCTAAATTCTCTTGAATTTGATAACAATATAAAGTATCCATCCCTAAATTTAATTCATAAGAATTAGACAAGAGTACTAAGGGTATATTGTAAGGCTCATTTAACCTCTAAGATCTCACACAATGTAAGTTGAGATATTAAGAATTACATTAATCCTTTTTATGGTCATTTTTTAACACATAGTGAGAGTCATATGCCATGATATTAAATTTTATTCAATTGGAACATATTTTTTTATATGAATGCAATACCTTACAAATATTAGTTCAAACATAATGTTAACTTGAGTTCACTTATCTACTTTTAATTTGTCTTTCTAAACTCTCATATGGCAATTTAAGACAAATGGTAACCATATGATCACTCTAAACCAATTTTCTTTTGATTTATTATCTAGGTCGGTATTTATGGTTTAGGTTTCTTTCTTTTTCTTTAAATTACCTTCTTGATAATAAACTTACAAAACATGTCTCATCTCTATTTATCATAAATACTATAAGCCATTGCCCGTGTGAAAGGGTCAATCTTTTATTTGCTAGACACGCTCTTTGATTCATGCCTGAAATATGTTATATAAAGAAAAAATATTTTAGAATCAAATACCATGTGATTCTTATTTTTAAATAAACAATGTCAACTTATATTTGTATTTTAACATAACAATATATTGAATGAACATATATGGTGGAATGTTAATCAATTACATTTCAATATCTACATAATTATTATCTTAATATGCACAATGTATGTGTCTCAGGAATTTGGTTTGTCATGCTCACTTCTACTTATGCAACTATATCTTTTATATAATTGTACTTGGTATTTATATGATTGGTTTTTGAGGGTGAGCTTTAGAGCAACTGCTAAAGTTGCTCCTTTGTGACCTTAAGGTCACAAGTTCAAGTAACAGAAACAACCTCTTTGTAAAAATACAAAAGGAAGGCTATGTACATTATGACCCTCTCTAGACCCCGCAAAGTGGGAAGCCTTATACACTGGGTACATTGACCTTTTTATTTATATGATTAGTTTTATAATGAAATTTGGATTCTATGGTATAAATGATTACTACTTGACTATTTACTACTTGACCATCACAATTGAATTTTATTGGATCATCCTCGCTTGTAATGACTCCTAAATTAACTAAGAATCATTTAAGCCACACAAATATTTATACTGTTGTTGAAAATGTTGTAAATTCATCTTCCATTATTAATAAGGCAACATATGATTGTTTCCTACATTTCTATGATATAACACTATTGATGATTAAGAAAACAATCCAAAAGTAGGTTTTTTCTCGTATGAATCTCCTCTATAATCTGCATATATATACCCTTATATGTAAGGTTCTGGTCATGCATCTCATATATAATATATATCAAGTATACGCAGCAGAAAATAAAACGGAACTTTAAAAATCAGATATACTTATGCATATAGATATAAGAAACAAAAACATGAAATGTAAGATGTTTACATACCTTTCTGACGATCTCGTTTGTTCTTCAATCTTCTCCGCGTTGGGTTGTCGTAAAACACAACGATCAATGTAGACCATCTCTAATAAAAGACCACACAAAAATAAAAGGATGAAACCTCATTAGGAGATGGCTAGAATGCTTTCTTTGTGCTAGCAAAGACAAGAACTCATGTAAGAGTTAAAGAGAAAAAGAGTGTGTGTGTAAGAAAGAACTTTTCTTTCACTTGTGTCTTACATAAGATGCATGAAAATGATGATTATTTTTTGCCCCATTTGGCCTTCCATAACTCCCATCACTAATGGAGAGTTATGGGAAGTTAATGGTCATGAATAACATGCATTAATGGAAGTTTTGGGAAGTTAATGACCAAATTGGCAGCCAACAATACTTGTTTCTAATCCATTCTATGCAACATTTTCTACCATGGTCACATCGCGATACAATCCCAAAATACTCTCTCATATCTTGAATCACCATTTAAGACTATTTTACTCATCCTTCAGATCTCCTATGTGTGTGACCCATTAGGTTCCCGGTTATGTTGGCCACTTGAATTAACACTTAATTCAAGTAAGTCAAGAGCGGTATCTCGCAACACGTCATGACCCAAATTGACCGAAAAATTAGTGGTGAACCCTTCCATATGCAATGTTGCCATGCAATTCATCCTTTCACCATCTATACCCTACTTGATTCAAAGTATGGTCAAAGTGTCAACTCCTACTAGACTGACTACGTCACATCTAGTCCAAGTGATATTAGATCTTATCAAAGGATCTCATTACTCTATGTATCATTAAAGACTCTCTCCATGACACATATTTGTTTTGGCCAGAGACTCCCGAGTAATGGCCTCGACAAGAGGCCGTGAGTATCATCTCCTTATATCAGGAGTGGTGAATCTTTTATTGGTCACTCAATTACCTCCAAATACCTCAAGTTGTACCCAATCACCACCCTATGAGTAACTCCTGAAAGGCATTGATGAATGGAGTTAAAGCACAGGATTAGTATCTGAGATATCCTTGAGCACCTCAAGTCAAAGGATACTTGCACTATTGCTATAATGAGACTATCATTGACACTGGAATAGAATATTCATATGATTTTCTTATAGTAGGTCAATCTAATGTACTTACTACCCTTAGTAAGCATCCACATGTTAACTCTAAATAACCCATGTCTACAGCGTATGAGATCTACATCTTGATCCAATCAAAGAGTATAATATATGCTAGTCTATCCGTATTAATGATATCACATCTCATTAATCCTATGACTAGAGAAAGTTTAGATACTATCATAATTACATATGATAGGAATTTCATTATCATCATCTCATCATGATTTCCTCCATGTTATGTTTTGTATGAAGGATTTCATTAAATCAATTTAAGATCAACATCAAATCTATAAATGTATGAACATCGAAATAATGAAAAATGCCTTTATTAATCATAAAATGATTTGTACAATAAGTGCTAAAGGCGATTGCCTTTAGAGCACTTCTCTAACAAACTCCCACTTGCACTAAAGCCAATCGTCTTGATATCTAATACCATAGGCGCGTATATGTGACACAAAACTCTTTTGGAAAATAGGCTTAGTCAACGGATCAACTATATTTTGATCGGTGGGAACTCTCTAAATCTTGACATCATTTCTACCAATGATTTCTCTAATCAAATGATAGCGTCTAAGTACATGTTTAAACTTCTAATGAGACCTTGGTTCCTTTGCCTACACTATAGCCCCGTTTTTGTCCCAATATAACTACACTAGGTCAGCGATGCTCGAAACCATACCAAGTTTCATGATGAACTTCTTGATCCGAACTGCTTCCTTTCCACTTTTAAAACTTCAATGTACTCCACCTCTATCATCGAATCTGTAGTCGTCTCTTATTTAAAAAATAACTGATTGCACCACCATTCAGTATGAATACATATTTGGACTGGGATCTGGAGTCATCCCTATCAAATTGGAAACTGGCATCGGTATACCCACTTACCACAAGATCACCTTCTTTATATACCAAAAATACATCCTTTGTTCTTCTCAAGTACTTAAGGATATTCTTGATAGCCACCCAATGACCCTCATTAGAGTCCGACTGGTATCTGATCGTAACACTTAGATCATACGATACATTAGCTATAATACATAATATAGCGTACATGATTGATCCTATAACCGAAGCATAGGGAATCAAACTCATTGGATCCCTCTCATGTTGTGTCTTTGGACACATAGATTTAGAAAGTGTAATCCCATGTACCATGGGAAGATACCCTCTCTTGGACTGCTCCATGCTAAACCTCTTTAACATCTTATCTATGTATGTAGACTCAGAAAGACTAAGCAACCTTTTCTCCATTCATAGATATGAAACCATCAGGTTATGTCATATACACATTCTCGGTTAGGTTTCTATTAAGGAAAGTCATCTTCATATCCATTTGTCATATCTCATAATGATAATGAGCTACAATGTCTAGGAGTATCCTAATGGATTTAAACTTAACTACTGGGCTAAACGTTTCGTCATAGTCAACACCTTGCCTTTGACAATAACCTTTAGGTACAAGCCTAGCTTTATGGGTAACTACATTACCCTTCATGTCAACTTTTTTCTTGAAAACTCATTTGCACCCTATGGGTCTTATCCTTTTGGGTGGGTCAACCAAAGTCCATACTTGGTTTTCATATATGGAATCCATTTTGAATTTCATAGCTTGAAGTCATTTGTTAGATTCGGAACTCTTCAGAACCTCTTCATAAGTAGTAGGCTTATCATCTTCTATGAGCAATACATCGTTAATTTCACTTATGAAAAATCCGTATCTCTCAGGAACATGACGTATCATACCTCATCTCGAACTTCTTGTGTGTCAAAGGATTGAACTATTGTTTCATCTTTATAAACAATAGACTCGGGTCTAGGCAGTTGATCTACATCTGTTTGAGCATTTTGAACTTCCACAATTTCAATTTTGCTCCCATTGTTTTCTCTTAGAAGAAACTCTTTCTCTAAAAAGATATCATGCTTTGAAACAATCACCTTTTATTCCAAAACATGGTAGAACTTATATCCTATAGTTTCCTTATGATATCTTACAAACATACACTTGTCAAATTTAGCTTCAAGCTTATCTGACTGAATTCACTTCACATAAGCAGGATAACCCCAAGCTTTTATATGAGAAAGATGTGGTTTCTTATTAGTCCATATCTCATATAGAGTAACATCAACTGAGTTAGATGAGACTCTGTTTAATACATAAATAGAAGTTTCGAGTGCATACCCCCAAAAGGATTTTGGTAAATCTACTAAACCTATCGCAGACCTCACCATTTCTAAGAAGGTTCGGTTTCTCCTCTCAGCCACACTATTGTGTTATGGCATGTAAGGTGGAGTCCACTGAGGCAATATTCCATTATCCCTGAGATAATCCAAAAACTCTTGGTTTAAGTGTTCACCACCTCAATCTGATTGAAGTGATTTAATACTTTTCCTCAGTTGTTTCTCAACTTCATTTCTGAATTCTTTGAACCTTTCAAAGGCTTCAGGCTTGTATCTCTTAAGATACATATACCCATATTGAGAATGATCATCGATAAAGGTAATGAAGTATACGAAACTACCTTTGGCATGTATAGACATTGGACCACATACATCAGTATGTATTAGGTCTAAAAGTCATCAGATACCTTCTTCTACTTCAAGGACTCCAAATAGGCCTTACAGTTTCTCTTCCAGTGGCCATCCTTTCCATAGTGGAAACTTTGAGGCAATCTTCTTGACTTTCTTGACACCTCCCTTAAACCCTACAAACTTCTTCTTCTTTTGGCTGTTTTTCTTTGAACTAAAAGAGTCCACTAGCAACACAACCTTGTCCTTATGGATAGATGACTCAACAGTCTTGAGCATGTTGATCATCTTAGGAATTGTGCTGGATATATTGTTCATCCGTTAGTTAAGCATAAATTGTGAGTAACTATCAGTTAAACCCATTATAATTAAGTCAATACTTAATTCATAATCCAAAACAAAACAAAAGGAGGCCAATCGCTCGATATAGCCATTCATCTTTAGTGCATATTGCAGTAGAGATGTCCCCTCAACCATCTTAAAGCAGAAGAGCAATCGCAAAGTCTCAAACCTTTTGGATCTTGCTTGCTCATCAAAGAGCTCCCTAAGATGATAGACTATGGTATGAGCATCCATAACCTCGTGTTGCTTTTACAGCTTCGGTGATATAGTGGCTAGTATAATATAACTAACAATCTCACTATTATCGAGAAGCTTCCTATATGCCTCCGATCATCATCAGAGGCATCAACAGTAGGGTGATTGGGAAGTGGTTCTTCCAAGACATAACCAAGCTTCTTAGACTTGAGAACTATTCTTAAGTTCCTGAGTCAATCAAGGAAGTTTGGTCCAGTCAATTTGTTAGCTTCTATCAATGATCTTAGATTCACACTAGTACTCATGGTGTTGACTCGGGCAATAGCAACCTTTTGTCAAAGAGAGAAAAATTAGAATGTACTTAAATGCATGTCTATAAGGACTTTAATAACA
>JAOSBP010164204.1:0-37350 GCA_027563825.1 Erythroxylum mucronatum
GGTGGGTTGGGCGGGTGGGTCGTCCCCGCGCGACATACCATGACTGAAAGCGGCGCAGCACATTGAATTTGCCTCTATTGCCGCGCAAGCCTCGCAAAACGAAAGAATTATTCCCGTGCCGTCTGATGCTGTTCTTTTTGGGCCGAGAAAAATTTACGCATATCAACGAAACAGGCGAGAAGTAAGGACGTGTGAATCAGGCTCGCCAGCTAGAATTCCGGGCATGAGCATCGAATTTCGAAATTTTTTCTCCGGACATCTCTAGAAGAGCCTTTAGCCTTTGGTTTGGCTAATCGACCCTTCTTGCAAAATAATCGCCAAATGAGTCACTAGTTGACGCTACATCAAAATGGGTCTGCACTGTAGCTGCAGCTGAATCCTGCCTGTAAGGACGAGGCTGCACAGGAACACAACAAAATTCTGCAATTTTGGACTGGAGTTTCTCGAAAAGAAACTTGAGGAGGCAAGTCAGAAAAATTGTGTAACATTTTGTGACCTTTCCTGTCGGTCATCGATGATTGTTCATCATTTCGTTGTACGGAGCCACAAGTGCGGAATTTGTTCATATACAGACACAACGAGGAGACAAAACCCAAGAACAAGCATTTCGCTAATGTTGATACATCATTGGCGCAACAGGTGCTTGAAAATAGGCCTTCCGAATAGGAGTCCTTTCACTTTGTGTTGAGGCTGGAGTAGAAACGACGTGGCGGCAAGACGTCGATTCAGATAACGCTGGGCGAGGAGTCGAAGCATCCCAAGCCATTCCTTGCCCTGAATAATGTCTATTGACAGGAGTGAATTGACCCTCGATAAAAGCTGAAACATTTCTGACACTAATGCCAGTGCTTGGCAGAATCGTTTTGGTCTTGGATGCATTGGACGGGGTCGACATCGAAGCTTCGACAGTAGTAAAGGGCGAACTCGTATACAAGGAAGACTCTGATAGCTTATTGACAGTGCTATCCTGTTCCGTGGATGTTGAATCTATCCTCGAAGCGCCAAGGCGAGACTGCTTGGCCTTCTGAGTGCTGATCATGTGTTGGCCACACTCTCTGCAAAGGTCGGGAGCGCAAGGCGACAAGGATGTTCTGACAAGTGAAACTGCACGACATAGATTGTCTGATTGTTCTGGTGAGCTTGCATGCCCAGTAGTAGAACTAGGCCACGATGGCAGCGGGTCGATAGTCGACTGTTCTGAGTCGCTGGCCTTTCCAGCATGTGGAACATGTACAGTAGGTCCAATCCCAACGCGAATGTTTTCTTCCTGCTGTTGATACTGTTTCTGTAGTTTCTGCTCCTTTGTGATCTTCTTCCGGATGGGTGACTGCTTCTGATATTCTCTTCTCCAAGCCTTGCTTCGAGACATGATTTCTTGTCTGCGTTGCTTCATGACGGCGGCCCAGCATCTTTCTTGGTCCATCGACACGAGCTTGAAGTTACTTTTGGACTCTCTAAGCCGATTCAATAGCCTTTTTTGCTTTTTCTTGCTTTGTGCTGCTCTGCGGCTCAGAGCCGTGAGTAAACAATATCTTTGTTCCTCAATCCTTGCTTTTTGGCCCTTCAAAACGGTCTCTTTCAATGCGCATGCATCTTGTTCACGTCGTAAGGACTCGAAATCGGACTGGAGATCTTTTAGAGAAGGTCGCATTGGCCCAGTCATGTGTGGAATGGTGGAATGCTGATGTTCATTCTGGGATTGAGTAAGAGTCTTTGGCTCTTGTGAAGATCGCAGGGGAGATGGTACGTTCGTCATATTCGGTGCGTGTCTCAGCCTTGGAAAGTCAGCATTGTCCTTAGCATCCGGTCAGACCTGTTGGAGAGCTAGAATTTCCTTACTGACCTGTTTCTAAAATGCTTAGCAGCAGCATCCAAACGCTCGACCAACGGCAGACCCTTGAGGTTTCTGTTCTCCATTTGGATTGGGACTTTCGAAATAGACAACAAGTGTGCCCAGACTTCTTCAGGAGAAGCTCCGGCTTTGGCACATCTTTTCAAAGCAGCGAGTTTCTTGAGAGTGAAATCTTCCCCCCGTATGCCTGGACGACCTCCTAGATCTTCAGGTAGAGTTTCTTCAAATTGTTCCCAGCCAGTATAAGCACGCAGTTCATGCAGTACTTTTGTTTCGATTTGGACAGAGGGCTCGTCGTTGTGGCCTGGAAAAGCTAAAGCGTTTAGCAAGTAATACCAAAGCTTATCCCATGTCAAGAAGTAAGGCTGACCGGACTTGCTTTGGACCGTGGAGCTCATCATTGTCCAAAGGAGTGGCTTCCACCTGTGGAGACAAGGGAGAGCTAAGCCCAGCAGGGCGCGAAGGGTTCAGGATCCTGGCAGGTGATCAAAGAGGATCGATTTGCAGAAGGATGTGAAAGGATCATTGTGACTGAGACGAAAAGAGGTACGCTGTAGCTGTGTTTATATGATCTGCGAAGGTGGGAGCACATTTTCACACAGACTCATAGCCGCTGGATTGTCTGCATTATTTAAAGCTAGCCGCCTCTAACCTTGATGTGATAGGCTAATACAAAGCCATAGAGCACACAAAAGGGGCCAGATGCATGTCCAGTACTGGCAAATCCCGCAAAGGTCTTTGGTTTTACTTTGACGCCGCTAGAGCCCCGACTGAACGGCAGCTCAGCCAACCAATTCTAGCAGCCTCGCCTCGAAGATCGGGCTCGGCTCGCGAACTAGAGGCCCGAAATGCGGCTCGATTCGCCGCAGAGAGGGAGGGATGGGGGTCGGAGCGAGGCGTCGCTGGCCAGCGGACGGCGTGGAAATATGGCACAATGACTGTGGCGCTATCGAGGCTATCTATGCTTGCAAAAATATTCGTGCTGCCAACTGGTAGCTTAGTTCTGCGGATAGCATTGAGTGCCACAGTTTCTCTCGTCGAATAGAAGCGGATGGGGACCTACAAGATGAACCAAGCATTATTTCCCACAAACAGTCCCTTCATTTCAGCTCAGCAAATCGCGGAGCTCTCTCGATTTCCTTCTGGCCATTTTACTGCTGCCGCCACTTTGATGACGTGTATACAAATGTGTACTCGGCATGTTCCCATAGCTGGTCCGAGCGAGATTATTTGGCGCAAGCAGAGGATCCTGCATAATTTCGGGCTTCTCCAGAGTACAAGTCTACAGAGATCAAAAGAGAAACCCTCGGAGGCCTAACTGGATTCCCAACCCTGATTTCCTGCTAAATGGTCAAAGCTTACTGAAGTGAGTTGTATACACTGTTTACGCATTCGTGGTAGTGCATGAATCTCAAGTGGAGGCTAGCGTTACTATTGCAATGCTTGTTCCTGGTGATTGGCGCTCTCAGCGCAGCTGCGTGGATTTTGAGCCAATTCTGTCGTTGGATCTTGTTTGCCTCCGATGTTCTCGCTTAAAGGTATGGCGCGAAGAAGCTGATGAAGATTTTTGCACATTCATGATATAAGATCCTGTGAACGAAGAAGTAATGGGTTTGCCCAAGTTGTAGGTCCGCCTACGAACACTGTGTCCAACTTTGGCTTACGGCACTCCTTGGGTCATATTATTCTAGTTCGATTTAAATGGGGCAGTCAGATCCAAATTTTGACCACTGGAAAATGCTTTTTGGGGCTCCTTGTGCAAGGAGACTTAATGTAGGCGCTCCCTTTACCTTTTACTCTCCTTTTCAAGTTTGGGGCTTGTCAGTAACTTGCCCGTTTGACTCAGTGGCGCCGGCTGAAGAGTCGCTGCAGGTAACCATGTCACACTAGAGTAAGCGAAAATCTCGCAGCACGCAAAGTCTCCAGTCAAATGCAAGTTTGGGCGAAGAAAAATCACATCATGTCCCTTTGACGAGAAACCAAATGTGTTGTAGTGAGTCCTGTCCATCTTCAGGGAAAATGTGGCTTTTGGGGTTTGTCGCAAATCTTGCTTCTTCCAAAGCAGGGTGAAATACAAGGGGACGACCAAATTGAGGATCAACTTAGACCTTCCCTCCTCGAGAATGTCGTGGAAAGTATTAGAAGCAATGTCGATTTGGGGAGGGGAAATGGGCATCAATCTCTGCCCAAATTTTTGACATGATAGGCGGGAATAATGATGCACTCCCCTTACAATCATGACTGGTAGCGGAGATATTGGCTGGGAATAATAAGAACTGAGACCCCTGAGCCGCTTCGCCTACCCTAGGATTTGCATAGCGGTCGTCCAGTACCTATGCGCTATCGCTGCAATATTGTATGGCCAATCATGAAGGGATTGGCTCGCTGTTGGCAATAGTAGTGGCCTTTTGAACAAGTAGCCAAGTTGGAAGGCCTTTCTTCCAAATCAGATGCTCTATCAAAGGTCATAAGCCCTTGCAATTGTTTGTCAAAGACAACGAGCTGCAGATACTGAACCAAGGTAGAAGCAGAATCAGCAGACTACTTTGGTAGGCCTGGATGGGTATCACCGGTGTGATATCTGCCCGATCACGCCGCTGAGCCGCGGATTCAGCCATAAAGGTGTTGAGCTAATGTAGTATGTGGTTAGTGCAATAGCCGTGAACCATGGTACGGTAAGCCTGGAGCGCATCCCCAGACAACACTTCTGAGCATGATGACCAATGAATGAGCCAGTGACCCTCCTGCCACACCGTACGCCTGCCATCCAGAACAAAACGTCATGTTACACAAATATGACAATGGCTGGAGACCCGCCCATGTGACCAGGCGATCGTCCATGCCCCTCAACATTTGCTGATGGTCGCTAAGGTGTGTCTCAACAAGTGTGTCCTCAACAGGCTTGGAAATTAAAGGAACAGGTCATGTGCAGGTGGCTGTTGTGCTTTCAGTAGCAGGCATTCGGAGAATTTTGGAGAATGAAAATAACTGGTGACATGGCTCTCGGTGATAGATTTCCAGTAATTCCCCGACCAGTATCTTCAAGGCATATTGCCAATACTTGGAGGATATAGGCGAATATCCAATGTCATTGCACTTATGTCGAATTTCCCAAACAGACTGCTGCCAGGAAAGCCTCGTGAGCCCAAAAATTACCTTTTATAATGGCACTGCATCATGTGCCAGACCTCGGAGCATACGAGGAAGTAATGCAAGTCGTGCTCAAGATATTTTTAATGTGGCATACAGGCCCTCAGATTGCTTTCTTGGCAAATAACTCCCAAACAAAGCCGACGAACTTCAAATGCTCCGCGCAAAGCCATCAAGTATCTTATGAGGCTATTCAATTGAGGCTTCTGAACACGTCATTTCATGACAAAGAAGAGCTTCAGAACTAGGATCAAAGGACTTCTTGTCTCATCCATGTCCGCCAGGATGTGCATCCATGGTTACGCTTGAGCCTTGTGTCTGCATATGTTGAGATGACATGGATCCAGTGGGTGCTTGAAAGCGTACTGCACTCTCATGTGCCGCTGGGTGAAGCGATATGGCTGGCGCTCCCTCCGAGAAGTTATATGTAGATGGCAAAACTGACAAAGCACCCAAGGTTTTATTGTTCCACTCGCTCTCATCGATGCTGCTGATGCTTGGATTGTCGTAGACAAAGACAAACTTTGGCCTCTGTACAGAAAAATTCCCAAAGGTATTGATCAAAATTGTTCCACTTTGAGCAGCTGCACTCTTGAGACTTTGCCGGTGTGCATTCATTTCGCCCAACAGCAATGAGGTTCTGTGCAAGCAAGATTGACAGAAGCTAGGATTTCGGTGAATATCGAAGCACTCTTGCCAGCTTATATACAAGGGCAGACGCGTTTGGCAAGGTTGAAAAGGATTGTGGTTACATCTGGAGTGCCTGCCGGCTCTATTGCGTTCCGAGTTATTGGCCACAAAGGCTGCCGGACGAAGAGAAGGCCTGATAGGCCTACAGGGTGGAACATTTGCCAGCGGCTGACCTGATGGACCCCACCACGGCCTCATGGCGGATCCTGTTGGCGGAAATGGTATCTGTCCTCGTACTAGACACCAGGGTGCAGCTTGGTTATCTTCTCTTTGCGAGACTGGAAAAGCCATCGACGAACGGTAGTATGGTGTTGCAGAAGGTGGCTGTTGATATTGAGCTGAAACAATGGGGGCCGGATCTTGCGTTTCATCATTCCACACCAAAGATTTGTTGCCATTCTGATCTCTATGTGTCGGGCTGAAAGAGTCGGCACAGGGTAATACAGGATCACCTCTTGAAACAACGTCCCTTCCTGCGGGAGTCGAATCTGTTGCCGGATGATTCTGATGCTCCTCGACATCTGCAGCTGCATTTTCCAAACGCATTCTCTTAGCTGCGCGTTCTGAGACACCATCTTCGCAGTGAAGCAGGGCCTGGTCTATCGCTGCCTCGGGAGCATACTCTGCAAGCCACTCTTGCCTTTTGCGCTTTCGGGTTTGGAGTAGTGACATCTCATCTTGGTTTTGTTTCTGTCGTGATTTAATTGCCTCAAGCTCGGCAACATGGGCTCTGTTCTGCTCGATCTTTTCACTAAAGGCTTGGTGAAGCTCCTTTATTTCTTGGATTTGGCGTCGCAGGACCTCATATCCATTCTCTTCTGCATTCTTTATCTGGTCATGCTCATGACGGAGGTGCTGTTCTCTCTTGTTGTCTGTACTGATTCCTTGAATTAGGGTTGGTGTCACAGTGGATATATCATTATCAAGCTCCTCTCTCTCATTTTCCAAAACAGACGCTTTATGAAGAATGGCCGAGTTCCTCTTCTTGATTTGCATCAGTTGGGAACACACTGGGTCTTGGATTTCGGATGGTTGACTATCTGGCACACCATCATTATCATTGGATGTGCTCCTAGAGGTTCTGTTTGACGATGGAGGGGTTGAATCGTTCGCTGTCTGTGTAGGAAACGTTTGCGATGAAGGACCTGACGCGTGCGTACCAGATTGATCGGACACGTCAGCGAGGTGAATCGCTAGGTCTTCGGATTGGGTCTGATTGCATTGTAGAGGATTTGACGAGAAAGATGACTCGACGGACGCTTCAACGAATGATGAGACAGATGGCTCGATCTGTTGTGAGGAAGTTTGCCTAGAGTATGAGCTGGCAGAGGACTCGGGTTGGTATTCCTCTGAATGTTCGGAAGAACATGAATCTGACATGTCTTGAGTAGATTGCACCAATGAACCCTCAGCAGGCTGCTCCAAGCTTCGCTCAGAGGCAATCGAGCTGCTTGAGGTCAAGTCAACAATGGCGACTTGTTGACCAGATGGAGGTCTCGATATAATCGTCTGCCACTGTTCTTTGACTCTGTCAGACTTGAGTTCCAAGATCTCCAATCCTGGAGGCGCAAAGTATTTGGCAGCTTGTAGCAGAAGCATCACCTGAGGAAAGGCCCTAACATCTGAATCACTTGCGTCTGTATTAACCTGCCTAGACGCGACAAAATTCCAAAGATGTCTGGGCAAGATGCCAGTCCTGGCACAACGCAGCATGGCCGCAGTGCGGTTCTGACCGAACTCTTCAGCGCGTATGCCTGGGTGCCAGCCAAGAGACACGGGCAGAGTCTTCTCAAAGTCGGCCCAAAAAGGACGAAGTCTTATGGCTTGGATGTTTTTGATGTTCCTTTCTCGTTGTTGTGTGGTCATGACTGTCTTAATGGGAGCGTCAGCAGCTTTGCAATCGGGAAAGGTCCTGTCATGAAGTGAGCTAACAGAGCTTGAGCCTCCTCGCTGTGATGGGTGAAAGGAACAGGCAGGAGTAGGTTTAAACATACCTTCTCTGACGTGAGAAGCTTGTGGACTGTCTCTCGATTTTGTCACAAGTCATGGGCGTCCCATCAAGGAAAGTCGAGGTTTCAAAGCATAACTGCTGGCAATGAAGCAAGTACAATGCTTCGAAACGTGGGACCGAGTGTCCATAAGTATGCATCGAAGGTGTACCGTGTTATTGGGACCTAGCAACGCTATGCAGGTCTGAAGGGGCTGGCTGCAGGTGCAGCCAATCAGCTGGAACTTGTCCAGCATAAGTCGAATTGGACAACGCCATGTTTTGCCACTATTGATGAAGGGAAAAGACTTTGAGGGCACGCGAGTATATAGGCGCAAAAAATAAAGTGTCTCCAAGGCCCAGCAAAGGCACAAGACTGCGGTGGCAGCATGCGGATGGAATTTTGCGCGTCTTTTGTTTTGTGGGCACTGGTTAGGTACTGCGCCGCAAAAATTGACCCAACTGGTATGTTTTGATTGCCTGCTTCTGAAGTCAAGCCGCTGCTTGTGACAGCTCGGCGCGCGTTCCAGCCTCCCTATTCTTGTCTTTGGCTCTCAAGCTTCTCGCCGTTGGACAGAGCCAAACTCTTGGTCCTGGAATGCCATTACTTCCCACCGGCATAGAGTCTTCTACCAAATGTTGTATTCGCTTCACAATGGTGCGATTTGAGGTCAAGGTGGTCACGTCGTTGCACCATCCGTAGAGGAACACACTGCGATTCAACTCGCTGAGGTCATTTTTGACAGTCTCAGCAATTGGGGGAAGGTGAGCTGCGAGAGAATCTGGGCGTTCCACTATTCGAATGGGGAGCTGCCAATCAGTAGGAATCGGATGTATCGACAGGTCAGAGAAGGCCTTGACGCGGGCCTCACGACCATCTCCGGGCTCTGTAGCATCTTGCCCCTCTAATGCTCCAGATGCCGGCGAAAGAGCAGGCAACAAAGCTAATGCACGGGCCTTTTCTGTCTGAGTTCCGATAGTGTCCACAATTTCCTGCATGCGTACCGCAGCCTCGTGGGTGCATACCAAAGTCCGTGAGCCCATCGCAGGAAAGAGGAGCGTGGGCAGCATGTTGCTTTCCTCCTCCATTTCAATTTGGCGTTTTGCTGCGGTGTGAAGCCAAGGCTGCTTTTCCACGTGGCTATTGGTAAGGTCAGAGACGATTGCAAGGAGAATGGTGCAGTCCACGTTGACTATTGGGGTCAGACTAGCGAACTCGTCGACGATCATGCTGTCAATAGCTTGGTCTATTGTCAACTGTCCTTGAGAAAGCCCACCAAGGGTGGAGTCTGCAGTTTGTACCTCCAAGCCGAGGCCTTCTATGTCGTTAAGGAGCTCATCAATCCTGTCAACACTTCCTCGTGAAATTTTTGGAAGCACTAAACGGACATGTGGGTGTCTGTAGTTCACACGTGCTGCTCTCGACGCTCGTACAAGCTCGTGGGCAGCCTTTAGAATTGAAATGTCCTCATCGACATCACTTCCAGCGCTGTCAACGTCTGATGAGACTTCCTTGTCGCCCTCACTCGAGCTATTGTTGTCATCATCTTGGTCATTCCTCTCCCAGCCTTGACGCGCGAGCTCAAACAGCAGCCGAGTCTCGGAGATTGTGGACAGTTTTATCCACTCTGCGCCCCCGCCAGTGACAATATCGACAGCTGCGCCTTTCTTCTTATTTGGTCGTTTCAACTCATTTTCTTCCCAGTAAAATCTCTTCAGGAAGCTTGTGACTCCCTTGCTATGCTTGGCTGTGGTCCAAACTGCTTCGTAGAAGGTGACATTTGTGGAGCGTAGCATATGCAAACGCTGGTCCTGCGTTCTTGACTGGTCTTCTTTTATCTTGGTGAGAGATTTGATTTCCGACTGAATCGCGCTCGTGAATCCGCGTAGCTCCACTTCTTTTAGTTTTCTCAGGTCCACAAGACGTTGCTCAAAGACCTGGACTTCTTTGAGGAGGGTGCGGCAGCGAGAATTCAGGTCTGAGAAGAGGGAGCTGATCTCATCCTCGTCAGAAGACATTCTGCCCTGCCTTCCGTTACAAAGACAGATGGGCGCTCTTAAAACAAATTTACAGAGGATTAAGTGGGCAGTGTCCACACTTCTATAACCTTATTGTGAGCACACGGCTCTAACAATCGCACATGAGCTTATCCTGAGATACAGACCACTTTTGATAATTTCCAGTGACTCACGGCAGATGGTGAGACTTTCTAGTGCGGTAGAAAGATACCTTAGAAACATGCTGGTCTTGCCAAGACAAAACAACAAAACTCACTACCCCACTGCACAAAGTATTTTATAGACGACCATTATACATAATGGCGCCCACACGTCCCATTGCAAGCAGTCAAGAATGGCTGGAGCAGTCTTCCCTGTTGCTTAAAGCTTGCCCGGCTACTGTAAGTCATGTTGGTCCTTTTCAGCAGCTTTGAGCAACGTTTTGCGCAACGGTTTGCGCAGTCGCGAACAACTTGTCGTTCATATAATGGCTGATAGATGATTGTGTGCAGACTCGAATATCCTCGAAATACAGCCAAGGGCCTCCCTCCAAATCCAAATCAAAGATAAGAAAGGCCGCCAAAGTGCCAGGTCAAGAAACCACCGGCAATGCGACCGCAACGCAGCCTGCGCAGGCCAGTGCGACTTTCAAACTCAAAACGTTCGATCCAGTGTCCGGCGTCTGCCTCGTCTACCAAACCGACAAGGCAGCAGAGGTTGGCAGGCTAGTGGCATATCTAGGTAGTTTAGGTCGAAATATGTGCGGTCTGCCGGAGAAGGACCCAGATGCTGTCATGGCAGATGCAGGGGTAGCCCAGGAAGACGAGGGATCTGCTGCAGCGAACATTGGAGCCAAGCCACCTACTGCATCTAGTGGACAACAGCAACAACAAGGAGGTGGGGGCGGCGGAAAGAAGAAGAAAAAGGGCAAAAAATGAGATCATGACAGCACTGGAGCACGTCCAATGTGAAGCGCTGCGGTATACACTCATGAATGTTGCCTCCAGAGATTGCAAAGCATTTAAAGGGACCACAAACTTCGACATCGCACTTCACTCACCTCGAGCACTCCTCAGAACATGACACACCTCGTGGTCATACAGGAGGTACAGAAAGAAAGGATGGGAGGAACCACTATATCGCTACCTGCATTGCAGCTTTGGTAAACTGCCAACCGACAGAATTCGCACGCAGCGTCTCGGTCCATGAACTTCTCATTGGCATCATTCCCGAAGCCTGGCCATATGCCCTTGCTGTGAACGAAACCTAGAGTTATTCGACGAGAAAACAGATCTGGCTCGAAGGAAATTAAAGACACTGCGAAGCAAGACATCCAATCATAATTCTCTATTCTTTCTTTAGAAATCGAATAGAACACAACGCCTTGACCTGTGAGAGTCGGTACTGGCCTTACTTGCCCGGAAAGGAAAATCAGCCTTACTTTAATTCCACGGCTTGAACTAATAATATAGATGATTAGTTCGCATGTTCGAATTGTCTTGTGACGTATTGTCAGCACCAGCCCATATGAGCCTCCTGATTCAACATAGCCCAAGTTGTCCTGCTTGTCATTCTCTGATGCCAAAGCTGTCACACTATAAGACATAGGCTGAAGCCAGACTATTGACAGAACTCGCCGTGACTCGTCATTTTGGTCACATCAAGATATCTCATGGCTAGAGAGTCTTTTCCTGGTCTCTGAAATGGATCTCCTCTGAAGTGTTAGAAAAACGTGGCCTGGACCTGTTGGAGCAGCATGATATGTTCAGCAAACTAACGCTCAAGTTGAGGAATCTTGTCAGTGACTTATTCTCTCGAGAGGGAAAACAGACGGGGATCATCAAGTGCGGCTTGATGTATGCAACAATCTTGTCAGACTAGATTGGCGGACTCTCACTTGACGCTTGCTTAAATAAACCTGTCGGTCTACTGCTGCTCATGCCAAGGGTCGCTCCAGTCTTTTCCGAGCTGGAAGAGCCACGAGTAGGCAAAGATATGACGGCAAAGGCGCTGCAGCCAGAAAGTGCTATGCAACGACTCGACTGGAAGCTCGCAGATCTACTCTTATGCTGTGCTGACTCAATGCATGGTCCTTTATATGCAGTGCTCACAACTCTCACCTCGAATACTCAGACTGTGAAGTATTGTTATCTGGAAGCTTCTTTCGTTGAGTCTCATTCAAGTGCACAATCTTCTATTCTGAGATGTTTCTCAGTTCCAACCCTTCAGCCCTTATGCCGCCTTCTCACTTCGCAACAAGGAGCAAAACTCCCTCCGGCAAGCATGTATAAATAAAATCTTCTCCCACGACAAGTTCATTGCATTTCTCTTAGCTTTATCCTTGCAGCAAGGCACAGCTTACTTTATTGCAACCATCTATCACTCTCTGGCTTCTTTCTCCATGCCAGCCCGATACCTGCGTCTCTGAAATATTTCTCTCAACCCTACCCAAGACGGACTTCCAACTGAGCAATACGGAATAGTCAAAGTTGAAAGAGGTGCATTGCAATAACGTCCCTCCAAGATCAGAGTTGGGTCCATATGGAGCCATTCACAGATACCTACAACGTTTTCCTGACCAAGTGCATGGACTTTGCTTATCGAAACGCTCGTCTTCAGCTCGATGATGCCTTTAATACTTCGACTGGCTTACCAAGCATCCCATACCAGGACATGCAAGGCGATATTGTCGTCAGAGACCAGACTGGCCAATGTCATCGAACAGACTTCAGGGTCTACTACTTCTTCCGAGGTGACGACGAGACAATCCGCAGTTATAAAATTTCGCAAACTGGACGCACCTCGAAGTGTAATAAATACGACGTTTTGAACCTGCCATACATAGCACCGCAGGAAATTCCTCACAGTCTCACTCTGCGCAGTGTGGATAAGGATGTTTGCAGAGTGTTTATGCATGTACACTTTATTTTCAAAGAAGTTGTCACACAGGGCGAGGACAGTCAAGTGGAAAGCAATGACTCTTTGGCCGGAACGAATCAGAAGTCTCTCGATCCTGAACAAGAAGGAGCAAAGCTTTCATCTACTCATTCAATGAAGACTGGCGAACCAGCTACAAAGCAAACACCTGAACAAGAGGTCAGTCACCTACACTGTTCTGATGCCAACCAATCAGTGGCCGGGACATACAAGGATTGCAATCTTGAAGATGATCAGCGTACACACGGCAATTCTCAAGAAATGCAGCTCAAGCTCGAGGTGGATGACAAGGAGGATGCACTGGGTGATCGCCAGTGTGACTTGGAAGAGAAGATCCGTCACAAGATAGACGCCAAGATCCGCAAGAAGCATCAACGCTCCGGGAAAAAGCAGCCTAGGAGACGAAATTATAGCTCATGGGCCCTCGCACTACGCCGCATTTGCGCTTGATAGGCTACAAAGTCGACCGTTTACATCCAGTAGCGGCAATTTGATCCTGATACTGCTCCAATAGCCTTTGAACGGAGCTTCACTCAGCGGCTATTTCGCTTTATTTTCGATTTCAATACTTGCGCTTTTCCTTCAGAATTTCTGCTTGACTTTTTCTTGATTTTGCTTTTATTCCAGCTGGCACGTTGGCGCGCAAACAGAAGACAGACGACGATGGCAATAATCTTGCTCAGCCACCCACAGGGCAGGCATGAAGATAATGATGGTTTATTCAATCTGCGAATTCGAAAACAAGTTTAATCCAAACTTCTCTATGTCGTGATTTCCTTTGAAAATGAAATGGAGTGATTGTGTCCATGCGCTCGTCCAAGCTTGGTCGGTCAAGTCGTGTCCCGCGACCATGGCAGTTACTCCCAAGTGT
Source organism: Erythroxylum mucronatum (assembly GCA_027563825.1). Classification (NCBI taxonomy): domain Eukaryota; kingdom Viridiplantae; phylum Streptophyta; class Magnoliopsida; order Malpighiales; family Erythroxylaceae; genus Erythroxylum; species Erythroxylum mucronatum. The sequence goes on from JAOSBP010164204.1 coordinate 13,486, forward strand.
GGTTCCCAGACATGACCTTAGAGTGAGAAACCCGCAGCCTAAGAAAACAGTCAGCTTTGGATCAGAAAAAAATTCGAGCAGCATACCTTGACCGTGGAAATAATGCCTTCTGATATGAGTTTGACGTCTGCCTGTCTGAAGGGCAGCCTGTGCGCCTCGTCCCATTCAATGAGCTGCTTGGAGCCGTCTGCACAGTAGTCTTGATACAGTCTGCGGTGAAGCTCCAGGCCAGGATCTCTCAAGCCATGCACGTGTAGTGTTGGCAATCTGAGACGATTGTCCAAGCCGTTTTCCGGAAACTGCCAGTTCTTTTCCAGCTGGCCAGGCCCTATAAAGTCCTTGTTGTTGCGTGTGACTTGGCTCAGGCTAAACATTGGCGCTCGTCCAGCAAGCACTATAGCAAAGCGCCATTTTCCTCCTGCAAATCCGACCGGTATCTCATCCTCGTTGAACCAGCCGTTGTAATCGTTGCGGTCCATCTCTTCCTTGCGCAGCTGCGTATCCATGAGTATTGAAGCAACGGTTTTTGCGCCCTGACTGAAGCCAAGGAGCCCGATGAACTCGCCAGTGCCCTTGTCAGCCTCCATGGCAGTCACCAGACTCTTCTCAATGGCCGCGCTTGCAACTTCGTCGTCCATGGTACCGTGCTCGGGCAGCCAGCCGGACCAGCGTTTGCAGCCTTTAAAATCAGAGTACACGGGCACCAGGTCGGGGTGCATTCCAGCATCATATGGACCGTCGGCAAATACGAGACGAAAGTGACGTTTCAAATACCTGATTATGCCACGCATCTGGAGGGTGAATATTTCTGCTGACACGCCTCCGCCATGGAGACAGAGTATCCGCGGCTTGTGGAACGTCTCTTTGGAGATCTCTTCCGTCAACTGCTCCATATTTTATTTATTGTGTTAAAAGACCCTGGTGTAATGTGCCGTTCTTATGGAGGGGAAGTAGGCCACTCGTATCAAGTCAACGTATCTGCGAGAGCTTGAGGTTTGGACGCATAGAGTGGCCTGGTTCGGACATGCATGGGGCCGATCAGCTTTACAGGGAGCAACCGCCTGGTAGCATGTGAGAGCAAAAGCCCGACTCTTCGGTGAGACAAGATAAGCGTGATGGCAGCAGACAAGGCAGCATTTACTCTATGTTTCACAAGGCGTTCTACTATCAGCTTTAACAATTGGCAGAATCAACAACATTCATTGATCGCAGCGGTCACAGCTAAATTTTGCAGGTGGTCAAACCCACAGAACAGGGGAGGAAAAGAGGTACTGCACACAGGACCTGTTTGTTCAAAAGGTTCGTTAATCGCCCGGATGGGCTGCGTCGGGGTTTTTCCGTTAGACTCCGCAGCTGACCGCAGGGCTTCAGAGGCTAACATGTGCTTCGATACGACGATGCCTGCATTTCTTTTAACCCTTGATCTTCTTTAAAGTATGCTTATCGAAGCAAAACTGCTCTCCCTGAAAATCAGCTGTGGGAATGAAATATTTCAAAGGTATGTGTTTGCATATGATCTGCGTGGCTGAGAAGCCGGGTTGATATCTTTACTCCATCCCCGTGGACCTGCGTAAAGATTATCGCAATTCTCTCCAAATTTAAATACGTCAGACACGGTTCTATTCAGAGTGAAATTAAGTCACTTGTCCTTGACATTTGTCTTAGAGAAGATAAGAAGTCGTTGCCGGTAACTTCTCAAAGCCGGGGAAAAGCTACTCGTCCAATAGCCAGAAGGCCTCAAATATGTTTTGTATGACGCCACCAGCAAAATATACTCTCATCATGCAGGAATAAAATGCCGTGATCTGGGGTAAAGCCCAGAATCTCGCGAGTTTCGTATGCATATCCGCTGTCCATTAAGGTGAGGGGTGGGAGGCCAACAACGAGTATCAACGTCAACACACAGCACCACGACTGTGTTTCCGGCGAATACTCCCGAAGGCTGATCACAGAGATGCCATCACAATACGGCGTTGTTGGCAGTCAATTAAGATTGTGCAGGCATGGTACCAATACTTTTGACTCGCGTGCATTGGCATACAGGGCTATAGGGGGCAGCGCCAGAAAGCCAATGGACATGGTCAGAGCGCCGTCAGATGTCCAGAAAGAATCAATGAGAGTGTCTCCACAAGCAGCCCTGTCAAAGGAGTAGGGCGGAGCAGTGTGTAGAGGTACATTGGCATAACCACAAAGACAGTAACGTGGCGGTTATGGAATGACGTTGGCGGTTTTTGGTCTTTGCCCCGCCAACGAACGCCCTGCCGTTTCGCCTTGGACCCCACCACCAGACATGGTTAAGAAAGTCAAGTAAAATGCAACATTCCTTGCCGACGGCTTCTCCACTTTTTTCATCCCATGCAACCCTAGTCCGATCTCCACTCTGTGCTTTTAATGTCCTGAACTCTCCCGTGTTACACTTCATTGTGAAAGGCAACATGGCTCCTGCAACGGACATTCTGGACGGCGCAGCCGGCTCAAGCGAGTCAAGCCATCGTCCAAAGGGTACATCTGCTGCGGTTTTGGCCATGTACTTCAGACTCGATGCTAACGGATGCACAGGCATACTCAAAAATCCCTTCTCTCCATCGCCCAGCCTCTCGGCCACCCCTGGCCAGATTCCCGACGAGGATGCCATGCCACTAGACAGCCACGCATCTCAACGACCCTCATTGCCTCACACTGCCTCAGAGAAGGAGATTGTAGCGGCCAACACGCGAGCTAATGCAGGTGCACGTCGCAATTCATCGAACCCACGGTCAGGGCCAAGCTCCCGCCGTCAGTCAGCCAGCGCCGAAGCTGACCACAACGCATCTGTCAAGTTTGACGAGGTCGAGCTCTTCCAACACGACCAGCAGCGTGGCAACAAGATGCCCATCGACGAGCCCAAGACGCCGTTTGTCCACGGCACCGCATCAGCGGGCCTTGAAGACGAGGAAGACCCCTCACCCGACGGGGCCGTTAACGGCGAGGACCTGCTCGTCGACGAGCTTGACCAGAAGAAAGCTCAACCATCAGCCCGACGGGTGAAGAGCATTCCAGACCTGGATCTGGGAGAGCCCGAAGACACAATGGAGCGCACCACCAGTACCGAGAAGCGCGTCGTCGTGGGCGAGAACGGCACCGAAGAGAGCCTCACGGGCCACGGCGAGAAGAGCGAGGACGAGATGACGAATGCAGAGCGCACCAAGCACAAGAGATTCGAAGATCTGCGTAAGCAGCATTACAAGATTCCACAAGGACTGCTGGCACATGCCGATGATGAGATGGATGAATGACAGGAAACAAGCGGAGCGGTATCCGCCCAGTGATGACCATTATTTTTTTTTTGCAAAAAAACCCAAGCGCCCCCGGTTGGCACAAAGGGGTTTTGGCTGGCGCAGATGTTGTAAGATTACGTAGTCAATATCAGGATAGGACAATGCACAACAATATGCATGTGTGTGTGTGCACAAGCGAAGATGCAACGAGGCTCGGTCAATGCTGTGAGCGATAGATCGAGGCAACACGAGCTCTGGCTCGCAAGCTAACTGGCCTGCCCATTTTCCAACGGATTTGCACTTGAGCCTTGACGAATCAAGCTGCTGCTGGCCTTTGCTTACGCGCCCTGCAGCTGCACCATTTTCACCTCTTTGTTTTTTTCAAAAGGGCTCACCATTCGCCCCGGTCAATGCAAGGCCAGATGCACCCTCATATACGTTGAAACGGGTTTGGGAGCCACTTCAGAACGCTGTGTCGAGTCCAGGTGGTGCTTGTCATGTTGCTTCAGCCCGATTGGGACATGGGTCCGTGTATCGGAAAAAAAGGTGCTGTCGAATGGGATGCAGCAGTGATCCTTCCACGAGGCAAACCTGAGGCTCAAAACCCCATGTAGTTTGCAGCAGGCAACTGAGCCAGTGCCGCGGATACTGAACAGAGGACCCGGCTACGGCTCAGGCAAACCTTGGGTCCTGGGACCAAATCCTTGGCCAGCAGCAGGCAAGGTATAAAAGGACTCTACTGCAGCCCCAGCTTAACGGCGGTGAGCAGGCTGACCTCCAGAACCTGGAGCACTGGAGAAAAACGCTGGATGCTGGAGCCGCAGAGATGCATCTGGAGAAGAGAGGAACGACAGATCTCGCTGGCTGTTTCGGTGTGTTTGCGGGACGTTCTTCTGGCTGCGGGTCACGTGTTTGCCGGGCATGTCAGCAGCTGGACTCCCCCAGAGCCTCCTCAAAGGCGGAAAGAGGCCTCTCACTGATGGACACTGACCCACCGCATGGTGTGATTCGATCTACGAGCTGAACATGGGCTCTCTGCACGTGCAGCAGCTGGCAATCGCTCGGCCGCATATACGACCGGGCGCCCGCCCCGACGTGCTCCACATGCCCTGGCTGGACCGAGGAGAAGCTCTGCATGCTGCCGCCAAGCAGTTCGAGCCAGCAGCGACAACTCAATCACGCCCAAGCAAGCAGCAGGGGGGGCCGCCACCTGCGGCCATTGGCTGGCTGCATCACACAATCAGCAACCAGAGCTGCACAGTCGGCTAGACGCAAGTCAAGCAGTGCCATCTGACGACCTTGACACTTTACCATTTGCTGCCATCGACCCGTTCGCGCAGAGCAAGCTGTTCTCCACCCACCCATCTTCCGGGCCGCCAGCTCCTTTGCCATTTGCTCGGGCGGTCTTGAAACCTTAACAGCAGCGCCATCTGGCTACACTCCTGCAGGCGATGCGGCGGTGATCATCTGCTCGGGATAGGTTACAGGACAAGGCCTGGAGGGAGCAGGTTTCACAATCCCGCAAAAATTGTTCCGCCGGGCGTCTATCGATGCACCGCTTCTGGCGGGCCATCTGCCGCATATATTGCAGTTGCCTGATGGCAGCAGCTGGGGGGAGTACCTCGAGAGCACAGATCCGCAGGGTGGAGAACTCGAGCAAGCCTCGGGCAACTGAGTTTGGCGCGCGTGCAAGTCAGCAAGACGACACGGCACGTCTGATTTTTTCCTCTGTCAATCAAATGGATGCTGAGACAAAGAGACGGCGCGACAGATTTTTTTAAGCCGCATCAGCTGGCAAGACCATAAATGAGCCAAGCCATGCGGGCGGGCCAGTGTCAGCAGATTCAAGCAAGCAATCAGCTAAGGGGAAAATAGGGGGCATGAGATTCATCCACCATGTCACGTGATGTTCCTGGCGCGGTATGTTTCTATTTTTTTATTTTTTTTCATCTTCGGATGTTGGTCTTCAGGCTTCAGTAGGGGGCTTCCCCAATGGCTGACAGCTCATATAGCGATGGCCACAGTTTATGCTTCAGGTCCAGGAGATCAGAAAACCATCGAATGAGGGAGACCGGTACATGGGCGGCAGATGGTTTCCTCCTCTGCACCACCGTCTACGTGGCACAAGGATCAACAGCAAGGTGTTCTGGTGCAATGCCAATACCATCCGAAGCGTGCAGCTCGACAACGGGCGATTGAACGACGAGTACATTCCCCTTCCGACCTTTTCAATCTACCATCATGAGCGCGAGATCTTCGCGCTCGACGACGATGTGCTCAAGGGTGTCGGCGCACTCGGGCCGACCTTTGAAGAATACGACAGCGAAGACGAAGTCGATGACCAGGCGTGGAGGCCCATCAACTTTGCGCACCAGGCCAACTCGTCCTTTGTGGGCGTCGCAGGCAATCAGAGCTTCCTGAATGCACATGACCATCGTGCTACTTGGGCCAGGAGGCTCTTTCCGCAGGCCTACCATGCAGATCAAAGACGGGGCGCCCAAGGCGGTCTCAATGGCCACCTGCAGATTCTTCTGGGCCTTCTGCGGCTCTGCGAAGACCAGCAGACGGAGGACTTTACGTCCACCTCAGAAATGCATAATGGGAGATGGCGCATGAACAGAAACACGCCTACTCGTTAGTAATCATCGCGCAAGCCATGTGGGCAGCTCTTTGACCAAGCTACAGGTCCAAATAATCGAGGTATCGTGGTCCGCGTCTGGGCTCTGCCGCAAAGCAACGTCCAGGCCTTGGAACGCTTCGCTGAGGGCAATACCCAGAACGTCTTCAGTTAGAGCAGCCGAGAAGATGCTTCTCTTGGTATGAAGCCAGACCATGGGAACAGAAAACATACACACAAGCGCAAGCGTGCTGGACTAGAACATGGCCAATTGGACTTGTGCTTAATTTTTCTCTTTTTTTTTCCTTCTACTTATCATGTACCTTCCGCCATACGAAATTGCTCATTTCAACGGCCATGAGCTCGTATCGTTAGTCAATGCAAGTCACTTTCTGAATCTGAGAGCAAGACAGATATCCGTCACAAGACACATGTGCAGTCCCTCTGACACCGCCTGCACAACCGGCTCATGGGAGAGCCAACGCGCAGCCAGCTCTTAATGGAACCACTGTAGAAAATAGGTCAATCTCGACACCGCTATATCGCAGCAGCAGCAACTGGAAAGAGACACAGTGAGCACGCAGAATGCATGCTCACAGGACATGAAAGTGCTGGCCGAACTGTCTTGTGGATGACGTGAAATGCAAAAAAACAGATAGAAAGAAACTGGCTCACCAAAATTTATATGCCCGCAAGATCAATCCTTGGCCCCATAAGGCTGAACCTTTGGCCGACCACGCTACGCCAAAAGCACATTGAATTATCAGCATCGTCGACATGTCCTAGGCAGCGAAATCAGCGCAGAGTCAGCGGTAAAATGAAAACTTGTTCAATCGACTGACCCCACAATTGCGCCTTGACCTGGTTGCCTGCGACAAAGCCTGAGGCCAGTAACGCTGGCCTCTAAGCACATCCCTTAAACCCCACTACCAATTCTCCCTCTTTCTCCACATCATCTGGAACATCATATTACACGATGGCGTCAGCCGTCTTCTTTTTGGATCTCAAGGGCAAGGTATGATACCAAGTCTCGAAGAGCAAACAAGATGCCAATACGCTGACCACCAATTACCCAGACCCTCCTTGCCAGAAACTATCGGGGAGACATTCCCATGTCTGCCGTAGACAAGTTCCCCATACTCCTGTCAGAAGCAGAGGAAGAAAGCTCTGCTGTCCCACCATGCTTCACCAATGAAGGCATCAACGTGAGTGAACTGTCTTTGGCTGCGAAACTCAAGCTCATATGAGAACTCTGCATCAGTATCTCTACATTCGTCACAACAACCTCTACCTCCTAGCCCTTACAAAACGCAATTCAAATGCCGCCGAAATTCTTCTATTCCTACACAAGCTGGTCGAAGTCTTCACCGAGTACTTCAAAGAGCTCGAAGAGGAGTCGATACGCGACAACTTTGTCGTCATTTACGAGCTGCTCGACGAGATGATGGACTTTGGCTACCCGCAAACCACAGAATCGAAAATCCTACAAGAATACATCACACAGGAGAGCCACAAGCTCGAGGTACAGGCTCGGCCACCTATCGCAGTCACAAACGCCGTCAGCTGGCGTAGTGAAGGTATCCGCTACCGGAAGAACGAGGTCTTCCTTGACGTTGTCGAGTCGTTGAACCTATTGGTGTCGGCAACAGGAAATGTCTTGCGCTCAGAGATTCTGGGTGCCATCAAGATGAAGTGCTACTTGTCCGGAATGCCCGAACTGCGCTTGGGGCTCAACGACAAAGCAATGTTTGAGACTACAGGCCGTGCCACACGGGGCAAAGCCATTGAGATGGAAGACGTCAAATTCCATCAGTGCGTGCGACTATCACGGTTTGAAAATGACCGTACAATCTCCTTTATTCCTCCAGACGGCGAGTTTGAGCTGATGAGCTATCGTCTCAATACTCAGGTGAAGCCGCTCATCTGGGTTGAGTGTCTTGTCGAGTCACACTCTGGCAGCCGCGTCGAGTACATGCTCAAGGCCAAGGCGCAGTTTAAGCGAAGGTCAACGGCAAACAATGTCGAGATCAGCATTCCCGTGCCCGACGATGCCGACTCACCACGTTTCCGAACCAATGTCGGAAGCGTCCACTATGCTCCCGAGAAGAGCGCAATCATATGGAAGATCAAGCAGTTTGGAGGCGGCAAGGAGTTCCTGATGCGTGCCGAGCTTGGTCTTCCCAGCGTCAAGGGCGACGACGAAAAGGGAGGCGGCATGATGGGAGGATTTGGAGGCAGCATGGGTGGTGTAGGCGGCGGTAGAGGTGGTAAGAGACCGATTGGAGTCAAGTTCGAGATTCCATACTTCACAACCAGCGGCATCCAGGTGCGCTATCTGAAGATCATTGAGCCAAAGGTACGTTTCTTCTTTGCATTCTTACAATCGACTGGCGCTGACATGCCCAAAGCTCCAATACCCATCATTACCTTGGGTTCGATACATCACCCAGTCTGGAGACATTGCTGTGCGATTACCCGATGTTCCTGGCATTCAGACTTGATCTTGCTTCTCGCAATGGTGGAGAAGAAGCGGCACTGTCGGCATCGTTCCCCACGAATCAGTGCAATGCAGATGGAACAAGATCCAAAAGCTATAGACTATTCTAATGAAACTCCTGAGACACTGACAGATTGTGCCTCGTTTTCCTATCCAAACATTTGCTTCCATAAAGGAGGCAGACGAGGAAAAGTGACGTCGCTTTCCAGACCCCTCTTCATCCTCCCCTCCACATGCGCTTCTTGATCTTTTGCATTCTTCGCCAAACTTTACCATGTCAATTCTTCCTTCCTCGCTCCGTGCATTCCTATCCACGTCGAGGCAGGCTCTCCAAAATGCAATCCGCTCAAAGTCAAAGGTGATTCTCGTGGTTGGCAACGAGTCTGCCGATCTTGACTCGATAGCTTCGTCCATCCTCTACGCCTACCTCCAGACCTCTGCTCCAAACGATTCCAGTTCCAATTCTGCTCCAACCCAAAGACTACCGTACATCCCCATCTGCAATATCCCTCAGGAAGACATCCGCATACGGCCAGAGCTTCTTGCACTTCTTCGCCATGCCCACCTTGAGTCTCCGTATCTGCTCACAGTGTCCGACCTGCCGACATCCGCAACAGCGGCCCAAAATTTGATTGACTCACTTGTCCTTGTTGATCACAACAACCCTGCGGGTCCTTTGACTACGCTCTTGTCACATGAGTGGGCTTCCCAAAAGATACGCGGCTGTATAGACCATCATGTCGACGAACGCATCGTGCCGCCTCGTGCGTATCCGCGACGCATTGTGACTCCATGTGGCTCATGTGCGAGTCTGGTCATGCTGCACTGGCAGGCTGTCTGGGACGCTCTGACGGCTGCAGCAAGCGAAAGTCGAATTGCTGGAGGCCAGGATGACGCCTACACTGGCGTCGACGACGGCGCCGCACGTCGCGCGTGGGATGTGAGCATAGCCAAGCTGGCTCTTGGGCCAGTCTTGATCGATACCCGCAACCTGGAAGACAAGGACAAGGTCACGCAGCTGGATATCGAGGCAGCAGAGATGCTTGAGGCTAGAGTCGGAGCAAAAGAGCCACGCTGGGACCGAACAAAATTCTGGCAGGAGATTAGCGACGCAAAGTTGGATCTAAGCGGCTTGACTGTCCCAGAGGTGCTGCGAAAGGACTACAAGGAGTACATAAGCCCCAGCGGCAAGAAGCTGGGCATCGCGAGCGTTGTCCAAAGCATCGCCTGGATGCTGCAGATCGCGCCCGACAAGCCCCTGCTCAAAGAGTTTGAGACGTTCAAGCAGCAGCGCGGGCTCTACTCGTTTGCGATTGGCACACACTTCCAGGACGAGAAATCCCTCAAGTACCGGCGCGAGTTGGCCATCCTGGGCGAGCTCGTCGCGCACGTCGACGACAACGTCTGCAAGGAGCTCGGTCTTGAACAGTCCCAACACGATGGCTACCTGTCCGGCAAATCTGCCGACACTGCCTTCAAGGTGTGGGAGCAGACGCGCATCGAAAAGAGCCGCAAGCAGACTGCGCCGGTGCTGCGGGCGCTGCTCGACTGAGCTGCAACTTGATAGTTGAGACACGGCGAACAAGTTTTTGAAAAAAGGTACATGGAGAAAAGTTCTATCATGATCGAGTGGGGGTCCAGGATATTTCTACATATGGAACAGCAGCAGTCTCTTTGGACTCAGTTCAGCTTCATGAGATACACAAGTCCAAATACTCCAGAAGAAAGACCGAGATGAGATGCCCTCCTTGAAACCAAGACGCCGATTGCCTCTCTACCAGAACCACCCGCCACCTCCACGCCTCTTCTCCTGCTGCTGCTGCTGCTGCTGGGCCACTTGCTGCTGGACTTCGGGCTTATTGTCTGCTTTGGCAACAGGCAATGAAGCTGCTTCTGTTCGAGCAATTGGCGGCGTCGAGTCGGCCGTCTCCTCGCTCTCTTCGGTGCCGTCGGCAAACCGCCGCCGCAGCACCGTGCGTGTCGTTGTGCTGCCATCGGGCAGCGTGCGACGCTCCGTGGTCGTGAGAGTCGAGAGCACGTTTGGTCTGTCTGTTGTTTGGCTGTGCAGTGAGGACAATCCTACATCTTGCTGGATTTCAGGACGGTCCCGTGCCGCCATGGTCTCGTAAAACTCGAGCTCGTTCTGTGGGAACCGTGGCTGGATGCCGTGCAGCGAACTCATCATCTGTGCCAACATTTCCATGGGCGATCCTGTAAAGGCGTCACGCCAGAAGCCGTGGCTATATAGCAGGCCACTCTGCAGCAATGCCGATTTCCACTGGCTTCCTGACATGCGATCGAGAGACGAGTCACGGCCTTGAAGGAATTGCAAGGCATGTGGGTCATAGTCTGCCGCGTCGGCAACAAGCAGGTCCTCAAAGGCGTTTCGCCAATTCACTCTGCTCTTTTGCATGTCTGTGTCTTGTTCGATCTTGAGGGGCGAATATGGGCTGTTGTCGAAGAACTCTAGAGTCCAAGCTCGGCCCATGCCATCGCGAGTCCAGGCAGCTTCAAGCGCTTGAGAGGGTTCCTTTCCTTCGGATATCCTCTCACTTGCGGCTCCTAGCATTGGGCATCCTCCAAAAGATGTGGTATTCCTGTCGTCGGTCGCATCATGTGTCTGTCGGCTTTGCATCTCGCTTATGCGCTCAATCTCTTTGCGCTCAGGGTTCATGGACCGCTGGAACGACCGTTCGAATCGCTCCCATATTGCTTGTTGTCGCTCGTCGTGCAGTCTGTCGAATTGGCGGTCTGCGAAGAAGGAGGATGAGCCTCTGATCGTGTCAAAGGCCGCCAGCAGCTGCTCGTCGGCGAAGCGCCGAAACGCCACGAATGGATTCGCTTCTCGCTCATCTCTTCTACGGTCTGACTCGTCGCCAGCCATGTTTCCAACGATGTTTGAGATCTTTGTACTTTACAAATAAGAGACAATCCTTCTAGTTTATCCCGTAGGAACAAGAGGTAAAGATGACGGTTTGCTAATGGCTTATGGCGGGGGATCTTGGAGCGCGGGCGCGTAAACCGGCCAGAAGCAGACACTTAAGTCCGAGGCCATCTGACGTTCTTGTCCAATCATGTGTAATGAAGCATTTCTAGAGGTTTTACAGAGCAGAGGCAGTGTTGAAATATATGAATCTAACCTTTTTCCGATCTGAATGCTTCTGTAAGAACAAATTGACTGGTGTTCATCTATCTTTTCCTCGAAGAAAACTGTATTCGGCGACCTGGCCGTCACCCATCTGAGGGCTATCTTGCGAGTGCTCAGCAGTAAGGCCTCAAGAATACGAAAAGGTGGTTTGTAACAAAAGATTCCAGACGTGCTTGATGGTTTTTGGGACGAGGAGGACCGAAGTTTTTTTTTGTAACAAGGAAGAAAACGTGTAGTGCTTTGAAACTGGAAATTGACCGTGAGCCACAACCTTTTCCACCACGGCACGTGATGATCTTCATCCTTTCCAGGAGCTTTATGGCTTAAAGTCTCCTTTTGAGAACTGTAACTTTGCGACAAATGGTATGTTTGAGGCTCAATACGGCCTTAAGCGATTCTGACTTGAATGCATGTTTCCGTCGGCATGTTTTTTCGGTCTATGAGTCTCTTCTTGATTAGTGAGTCCTGGCCAGCCAGCATTCGTTGGTGCAAAGAACAGCTGCCAGCAACAAAGACATGTCAAGGAGAAATGAGCATCCATTCATAAACCTTCATTTTGGTTTGAATATAAATGTACAAGATTCGTCGTCGACATTCGTCAATCTCTTTTTAAAAAAAATTCCCCCCAAGAAGAAGTCTCCTGTCTAGAATGAAAAATTGTCCCTCCTCTTCGCTATGCTGATTGTATAACCCTGAAACAAGACTGGCTATGCTTGAAAAACAAGAATCCGCTCAAATGCTTCCATGGATGCGAATGCTAATGAAATGAATGGTTCCAGGCCAAAACATGCCTGTTGACGTATCACCAGCGCCGCGTCGCCCGTTTTGTATCCAGCTCAATGGCACCACGGTCGGCCATCATCTCCCAAGCACGCTCACCCGACATCTCATACCTTCCGTCTCCTGAAATCTCGTGTGGTCGAGTGTTATGCATCGGATGCTTGTTGTAGGCTGCCATGCCGTTATATGACGAGCCTGTCCAATCCGTTTGAGTGGTAACATAACTGGCCGCTGGCTTCGTGCGCCTGCGACGAGCGAGGGAGCAGTATATGATGATTCCTACCAGGGCCGAAGCTCCCACCAATCCACCAACTCCAATGCCTACTATCGCCCCCACCGACAGATTCATTTGTTCGTTTTTATCAACCTGTTGAGCATCCTGGGGTTGCGATGTGCTTGTTGGCGACGGTGTAGCTGTTTGTGACGAAACGCCTTTCGAGGACGATGGAGCATCTAGAGATGATGTAACATGTGGCGTCGATGCTGCATTTGACGGTGAGGCTACAGTCGACGGCGATGCAGCATTGGACAGTGATGCAACACTCGAGAGCGATGAAGCACCTGATGGTGGTGGAGCACAATCTGACGCGCCGCCAATGGCGACTAGGTCTTCGTCGGTAGTTGGCTTTGCTTGCCACAGCGTAAAAGTATGTTCATCATGATTGACCATGAGATAAGCTGCGCTCAGGAACGAGCGGCCAAGGGTGATCAACTGGTTAGGTTTGTAGTCTGTCAAAATATTTATTTGCACCTCGCTCAAAGAATAGTTTGAGCTGATGCTGCCGTCGTCCATAGCGGATGTGCTGGGCACAACAAGCTGAGAGTTTGGCACCTGCACTGACAGTCCAGAAGTCAGTGTAATGGTCAAGCCGCCTTGGTATCTGTAGCGAGCTTGTTTAGTATTTTAGACAAACAGCAAGATTGAACTAAAACTCACACGTTGTTCGAAGGGTACAATGTTCCACCAAAATTGAGACCGTGGGCTTCTCCAATGTTCGAAGTCTGAGTGAGTCCTTCAAAGTTGCCATAGTATGGACTCGAGGGCAGTGACATGATGGTGGCAAACAGCGGGTCAATACAGGCTGGAATCTGATCAGAGCGGCTGCTAATCAAGTCTGGAGACGACCCGTTGGGGAAGTTGAGTGCCAAGCTAGATATGCTCACAAGCATGCCGGATGGGCAAGACTCGAGATCGGGACTCAGACTGGCGGTATAGTTGTTCCCTGTTACTTTTGCCCGGTCATAGCCTCCGAATACCAGACTGCCAGCCATCTGGGCGTCGCGGTAGCCACCGATTAGGCCGTAGAACATGGACCACGTTTTTGAAGCAATGGTGCCAGACGAAACCATTGCCGAGAGGAAAGAAGACTTCAAACCCAAACCAACAGTGTTGGTCACCAACGTCCACTCTGTGATACTTGTGGCGTTGTCTGGTACCTCGCCGATCACGTAATTTGAGAGCGATGAGTTTGAATTGACAGTCAATGTGTCTTGAGCCCATTGTGCTGGCGGTAGTTGGTCATCACCGTAAGTCTCAATATTTGACGTATTAGACGAATCCTGCAGCTTGAATGTAGTGGAAGAGGTGGCGTTGAACAATCCTCCTCGGATCAGGGAGCAGTATGAATTGCTGTAGCCCTTGATGCACCAGCCATTGTTATACACCCATGAGTTGTTGAGATATCTGTTCAAGTCTTAGCAGTTGTCCAGACTAATGAAATATAAGCTGACTTACGGAGAAGGTGACATTGCGAGAGTCTGCGGCGGCGTTCCCACTCCAATTGCAGCACCTCGAAACACCAAGCCATTTGGAAGCTTCACGTCCTGAATAGGTGCTGAGACAGCACCAGCAGAGCACCCATCACCAGCCGTGAGACCAAAATGCACGGCAACATTGAGCAGAACGAGTGCTGGCAGAGACAACCGCATCATCTTGTTCCAACAGTCCAGCAGCCAGACACAAGTGGAGAGGGAGAAGCAGCAAAAGCCGTCTGGCCAGCTTTTAGATGCTGCTTCGCCCATGTGGATGCCAACCCGCAGCGCAACATGGATGCTGAGACCATGCCGCAGATCATGATTGGCGCGAAATGTGTTGCCATGCACATCTGGACAGGCTCTGACCTAGCTCGGGGGCCGAGACGAGGTAGTGAAGCAAAAGGCGGCATTTACTGGCTGGGAAGTTGTGCAGCGCTGGCTTAATAAGGGCCGCGCCGTCCAACTTCACCAGAATTAGTAGCCGCCGTCAGAAGTCAAAGTTCGTAACCGCCGGCGCTACTGCCACGCGATTCTTCCTCGTTATGCGGCGCCTGGTTCAGGCACTCACCGTGCATTACTACCATTCTACTCGGCATTTTTCTCTTGCAGCGGCATTCGTCGAAGCTTCCTCGCTTCTTCTGTACGGTCAATTGGGAGCCAGCCACAGTTGACGTACTGTAAGATGCGCAGTATCAGCTGCCTTTGCTTCTGCGCTATCCGGGAGAGTCGTCGTTGTAGCCAAACTACCTTCGAAAGATAGTGATTGGGGTGGCGCAAGAAGTCCCAGGGCAAGCTCAGATGCCAATGCATTGTCGACTCATTGATTCGATGAAGCCGTTTGTTCAAGGTGGTATTTTGCCATGCATAAGCTCGACTGGCAGAATGCCATTCTCCGCATGTCTGTGAGCAAAGGAAGGAAAGCCATTGCATGTTTACTGTTTGTTGTCGACAAGCTTGAGAACCTGCCAACACCTTCAGCTTTGGTGCTCAGCCATAGCAGTGGGTATCCCGAGGCGAACCGCAATGTTAACAGCACATCCCAGCAACGTTGTTTCTGTCCAGTCATTTCCGTCCAAAGTCAAGGCTTTGTGGAAGTCGGATACCACAAAGACCCTGACTGTCCAGCTGAGTTCATGCTCCATAGGAATTCGCTAGAGAAGTGGCGGCCATCGAGTTACAGATGCCCACGATCTGGAGCCATCTTTCCTGGGAAATACCTTGCTAAACGTCTTGAATACAGCTTGCTGTGCTCAAATTGCTGTCTCTGGCGATCAGATTCAAACACACCCTCTGTAAGACCACTATCGTTACCAGTAATAGCCACTGGATACCAAGCTTCAAATAATGTTGGCGGTCGTATCCTGGAGTACCTATTGGAGATCACACTAGGACAAGATCCTGTCTCTTGTACGCCCATTGAGTAGAGCTACTGTGATATTTATGGAGCACTAAATGCCTAGGTCGTACTGGTTTTGAGCTTGCTTTTGCACGTCTTGTTACTCTGGCTGTTGCTGCTCATCTCTGATGTAAACTTTCTACTTACTGGGACAAATCTTGGAGCGCCTTCTCTGCTTTGAGCCGATCGGGATGGTCATGTGCCTGTGTTTGGGCCTGTACCGCGACAATAAGCTCGAGCAATTCGACTGCCCGGTCAGTCTGCCCATCTGCATCGTACGTTATCGCCAACTCGCGCTGTGTTCTTAGCCGCTCGGGATGATCTGGTGCAAGCATTTTGGCATCAAGGGCAGCAACCGCCTCAAACGCTTCAATTGCTTCCTTTACCTGACTGTTCATTCTGTACGCCACGGCAAGCGCATGTTTTGATGCCAGTCGTGCGGGATGGTCGTGAGGACGTTCCTTAGCCTCAATGGCCATTACTGTCTCCAGCAGTTCAATTGCCTCCTTGACCTGTCCATTGTCTCGATATGCTCTGGCGAGAGCGCGTTGCGATTCCAGGCGACTGGGATGCTGTTGTGCGAGCATTTTGGCGTCGGCCGCAACAAGGACCTCGAGCAGGTCAATTGCCTCTCGATAACGTCCCACTTCATGGTATGCTCTTGCAAGCTCGTGCTGCGATGCCAGTCGATTCGGGTGAGTTTGCTCGAGCTCTTCAAAGTCGAGTGCAGCTATAGACTCGAGCAATTCAATAGCCTTTCCAGGGCTTCCATTTGCTCGATACGATATAGCAAGCTCGTGCTGGCATGTCAGATACTCACCCTCTTCCCAAGGTGCACCTTTTCCAAGGGTTACAACCGTCTCAA
The DNA here is from genome assembly GCA_027563825.1 of Erythroxylum mucronatum. NCBI lineage: Eukaryota > Viridiplantae > Streptophyta > Magnoliopsida > Malpighiales > Erythroxylaceae > Erythroxylum > Erythroxylum mucronatum. Next base: position 29,801 of record JAOSBP010164204.1, read on the forward strand.
GCAGTTCGACTGCCTCGCTATCCCTCCCAGCTACGCGATATGCTACAGCAAGTTCCAGCTGATATCCCAGTCGACCAAGATTTTCTGGCAGGTACAACTTGGCCTCTATTTCGACAATGGCCTCGAGAAGCGAGACGGCCTCTTTGATCTGCCCGTTCGTTAGATACGCTTTGGCCACGCTGCATTGCGCCAGGATCCTGCGATCATTGCTCTCATCAAGATTAGCGTCCATCCAAGCGCGACTTTTTTCTAGCCATCTGATGGCTTCTCTTACGTTGCCATCTAAAGACAGGCAGCGCCCGACACGCAAACGCAAGTAATTCCTTTCTGCTGTCTCTTGAATATTCTCAGCTCTGTCGATGCGTGCCACGTGAGGCAGATACTGTCGCCATTTCTCACGGTTTATATGCGCGTCGGACGGAAATATTCTGGAAACATGTTCAAAGGCAGCTTGACTTGTTTCTTCCTGCTTACCGTTCTCTCTGATCCATATTCTTGTTGCTAGATGGACGAGCCTGTGCATGTCAAAACTCGTGCCATTGTCTTGTTCCTTTAGAAACGAGTAGGAGCAGAGTGTGCCAATGGCATCGGCCATCCGCGACGCGGGCTCGACACTAGGCAACAATGAGTACGGAATACCCTTCCACTCGATGCAAGAAATGAATCCAAGTAGGTTTGCTGCCACGGTATCATGCTTGAGTATCTGTCTAAAGCAGATTGACCATGTCTTTGCAAGGGCATTTTCTGACCCTTTGTAACGTGCGTTTCCTCCAAAGCCCTTACTAAGAAGGAACATAGCGTCTTGCTCGCTGCTGTTTAGAAGCGAACGGTACTGCGACAAGGATATTTTCTTCGTGTTGATGTATGCCGCCGCTTGCGTGATTGCAAGTGGAAGATGGTCCAATTCTACCAGGAGATGGCTCGCGTCTTGGTCCTCGACCAACGAGCTTTGTTGGGCTAATGACTTTTTGAGCAGACTGATGGCATCTTGGCTATTCATCCCACTGAGCTCAACGACATCGCTGCCGGCGACTGTTTGTGCCACTTCGTAATATCGCGTTGTAAAGATGATCAGACCATTTTCATTCTCCGGCAAAAAGTCCAGTAGACCTTCAGCTTGCTCACTACCTTGCAGTAGACTCAAGTCGTCGGCGTTATCAACAACTATCAACCACTTGCTTGCAGCAGCGCTACTGAGATGCCTTTGGACCAGTTTTTTAATTTCGCCGTCTTCCTTTTGTAGTTGGTGGATATTAAGTGCTCTGGCTATCTCTTGGTATGCCTGCTGGAATGATTCGCTGCTCAACGCTGGGACCCAGAAGATGGATAGGTCGGGATGGTCCTGTTTGGCCGAAGACACAAACTGTAGTGCAACCTGCGTCTTTCCAATCCCGCCGAGCCCAACAATGGCCAACCTTTGACAATTCTTTTCCAGGAAAAGCTTCTGGTGCAGCCTGTTCAGCTCTTCATCTCTGCCTGTGAACTGATGGTTTCGGCCGAAGGGAAGGCAGTAGACAGGTGCTTGTTCTGCAACCAGGTCAGTTCCCATTGTTTCCTGTCTTATCCGGCGACAGACTTACCGTGTGCGTCGTGACTTGTCGTATGTTGTTTCGGTCTACTCATAACCGGTATCACTGAAATGAGCTCTCTTGCATATGCCGCTGCAGCCCCGGCGGCATATGGCTGCCACATCTTGTTCTTGTGTGAGTCGGCATAATCGCAAATACCGCGAATGACAAGACATGGAAACCTATTCATCAAACCTGCTGCTTCCATCTCGAAGCAGAGAACTCCTTTGAAAGCTGCGCTAATCATGTCTCGCGTCTTCCCATCTCTCATTACTTGGTTCGCTGAGGCGATGGTCCCAAAGTGTACCACGGGAGCCTTGTCTAGTCTTTCAGCTCGCTGCACTTGTGCTGTGTGCTTGCATGACGTACAGTCCTGTCCCCCTTGATGGTTATAATCTCGTTCAAAGAGGATGTCCGGGCCTGCTCTGTCCCGCGCGAACTGAGCGAGTCTGCTGAGCTTTAGCAGACATGGCAAAAGCTGCTTTTTGCCACGATCTTGGAGCGCTCGGAGCTGTGCTACTGCACCAAGCAGCTCAGGAGGTGGAACGTTGAGGAATCCAGTCTGTTCAAACCCGGCTGGCGTTGCTTTGCCACAGTCATACTGGATCACCCCGCCATGTCCTTTCTCTGGGTGGCTAACTACAACGTCCCCAAGACGAATGTCTGCCTTTTCACTGGGAACACCGCCTCCTATACCAACCATCAGCACGAATTGGATTGTGGGAAACGACGACTTCATCAGCGCTGCCACGACCGCAGCTGAAGCAGGGCCATTTTGACCAGAAGGCACCCCTGCAACCACGATATTGTGCTGGTAGATGCGTCCAAATGTGTACACATTAGCATCATCATGGATAGATTGCGGCTCCAAGTGTTCTTCGTCAAGCATCTCTTGTGCTGCGGTAATCTCAATGGGCGGAGCGCAGACCCAGCCTATCGTATACTCGTCACGGTGGAGACGGTGCGCCATTCTGCTCGCTTGGGACTTTGCCTTGAAGGTCTAAGGCATCCGTGACACATCAAGGGACAGTTATCCAGTTGTATTTGCCTCTCTTGAACATCCAATATCCAATTCTCTTCTCAAAATCAGTCTTGCAAGGTTGGTTCTGTGAGACTTTTCACGGAAGAGGTGGGGCGCCACTACAAGCCGTGCTGAATGAATGCCGCCACCATATCTGCACTGTTTGCAGCGTTTCTCCCTCAATTTTCCCAAAAAGGATCGCATCAGTCATTTACATCATCTCTGCAAACATATGCAATTAAGGCAGATAATCCAATTACTGCCAAGCCGATCAGATTATGTTCTACAGGTTGTGCCCCTTGGTCCAACGAGAAGCGACTCTTCAGCCCACATCAGTGGTGTCAACTGGCTGCGTCTATGGGAGCAGACGTGCGGCTTGATATAGTATTGGCCCTTGCCCAAGATCATAATTTTTCCCCTAGATTTGAGCTACTACTAGGTTCTTGCGAAGTTGTGTGCTGAATTCCACGTTCATCCCAGCTTTTCTCTTCCAGCGCCGTCGTTCCCGCACCTTGAATGGCCGTGGCCGTACCAGTAGAGAGGATCCAATGGAGAATTTTGTACACCTATGATACAAACGTGGCATTATGTCCAGTGTATCGCTCAAATGAAAAAGTTGGACAGCATCGTACCCTCTGTTTCATCTTCCAGTATGCTTTTATCTATACACCAAGTAGCTTTTGCATTTCCACCAGCTGCGGCTTCATAAATCGATAGCGAGTATATAGACGCCCTTATTGATGCTCATAACGGCCTTTGATATGGACTCGCTTCATGCAGAGAGAATCGAGGCTGTCTACCTTGGTCCCTACTCCCTTTTCTTTCCTTGTTTGAAGCCGCCAGATGACTTTAGACGCTGCTATTTCTGCAAAACTGTTTCATGACCGCTTCAGATACCTTGACTCAAACTCTCACGCCATTCAGCTTGATGATCCTATGGAACACAAAGGCCACCGAAGCAGCAGAGGCTTTTCTTTATATATAGATTAGCAGTGTCCCTATATAGGCACATCAGGCACATCAGCTAGTCATACAAGCCATACTTATTATCGTCTTCTGCAGCTTTAGAAGAAGTACAATATATTAACCCATCAAGGGTAAAATCTACGCTTCTCCTATTTCGGATTTCATTGCAGTTTCAACTTTCCGGATCATAGCAAGACTTTTGTAGTAATTGTTCCATGGCATTTCAGGATTTCGATTTCCCTGCTGGGCTATATCTCTGCTCTCCACATATTTTGACAGAAGAACAAGACAGAAATGCCATCAAGATCGAGGATGCGAGCGGCTTAGATCTGGGCTTAGATCGAATCCAGGCCACATCCGAGTCCATATCTTGGCACAACAGCTTGAATAGTATCCAAATGGCTTCAATTCTTTGGTCATGTGGGTGAGACAGAGTACCTCTCGTGCTGGGTTCTTCTGGACCCGGACAAACTTTGCACGCATGAGCTGATACCGCCTTTTGAAAGGCTGAGCCGTCCGGGTCGTAGCGTCGCGGCTGAACGCTACGGAGAGTTAGCGGCCGAGTACCAGCAAATGATCCAGTTTAGTGGGCAACCCAACGCGAGTAGACACTAAAGCAGCAAGTCCTAACAGGTCTCGTCGTGCACTACTTGGCCCAGTCGATGCCTCATGCAGCCTTTGCACTACGGTACCGCCTGCAAACACATTTGTGCTGTTCCACATTGTGCCATTTGAGTAACCTGCACGGTGAGACGGGTCATTCGACAATGCTACTAGCTACCAGCTACCAGACATAGTGCGATATCTGGTTGGGGCGGCACAACGTATATATACGCCCCCCAGGGTACGCCCAAGTCCTAGTGTGAGAATCGCGGTAGCTGCTACCTCGTTCTCTTTTCCTCGTCGCCTTTCGTCTCTAGCGTCCCCTTGTGCTAGGCTCGTCTGCCCTTGATGGCTGCAAAGAATCCAGACTTCGTCATTGTGCAGAGTGGCTGGCATACTCCCAGCAGTTACGCTGATCGAAATGCTGAAGCAGATAGCGGCAGACGAGATGACGGTTTGAAAATTGGCTCTCATGCCTCTTTCTGTCTCTTTTAGCAATACTTCATGGGTTGCAGATCTGCCGAGTCCATCTTTTGCCATGCAGCCAGATTCTCTGAAAGTTTGATGTTTCTTCACATCTGAGTGCCACCCTTACGCCTGCTGCAGCCGAGCCGGATAACTTCGTTCACTGACATAATGCATTTCTAATACGACGTCCTTATTCAATTCGCGCGCGTTAACGATGAGATGAAACAGTTGCTTGAAAAAGCTTGTCTACAATTCTTGAACTCTTTCTGTTGAGCCTGCCTGACCAGGTTTTGGTGGTTTGGCGCACCTGTACCAGGTGCGACTGAACCATGGCCTGAATTATAAGGTATCCACCAGGTGGACCAGCACCAGAAAACCCTGCCTATATAGCGACGCAATATTCTCGTAGTTCTGAATGAAAAAGCAGTGAGATCACAACAGGTTATGAGCCCGGGCGTGACGAAATAATATCATCAGCTCAAGGTGGTGGCTCAAAAGGCAGTCACCACAGCTATACATATACCTTGGATCAGGTCCACCCTGAAACCTCAGTGTTTCAGTAATCTCCATTCAGACTGACATTCCTCAGATCAAACGATCAGGAGGTTAGCTATGGAAACCAAACGGTCGCGTAGTTCTTCTCGCGAACGTCTATTCATCCTCCAAAAAGCAGAACAATACCCCAGCTGGAAGGAATCAACCCAGATCAAGATTGGGTCAAAAGGCCTCTTAGCTCATCTCTATTCAGCATCCGCCGCAGTGGAACTCAATGACCTTAAGATAGCGTCAAAGAGGGAGCTCGGTCAGGCTGCAACAGAGCTAGAGGTAACAGCGAAAGCAAAAAAGGCATTCGACAAGCAGGACTTTGAAGTCAAGGACATTATTATAAAACGCGTCAAACAACATCTCCAGCCAGTAGGCTGTAGCTCGCTATCAGCAGCACAGCTATGGGCAGCAATCGCAGGACGAATGGAGCCAAAGAACGTTAGAACAATGGGAGCAGCATAGAGAGCAGCCCAAAACGTCACACTAGAGAAGTGCAAATGGAACGTGGAAACCTACGTTCAGCGCTTTCAATCAAAATAGGCAGAATTCAGGACTATTGCCACTATAAAGCTAAAAAAGGAACTGCTGGACGATTCATATATTGAAATCGTATTCCTAAAAGGTACAGAACCAGAGAACAGCAACAACGATCCTTATAAAACATGGCGAGATGCAATGTGGCGCCTTGATGAACTCCCAAACCTATCAGACCTTATAACAAGCCTATGCAGCGAAAGGCTTACAGTCAAAACTCCCTCCAGTAGAACCTTTGCGGCAAGCGCCCTTACAACAGAAGAAAAGGCGCAGCAAGGCTTCTGTACAGATTGCAAACACCATCAACATAAGGAGGAGAACTGCTGGAAGAAGCACCCTGAACTACACCCAAAGAACAAAAAGGACAAAAACAACAAAAAGGGAAAAGCCAACGTTGCAGTTAGCAGCGTATCAGATTCTGAAAGCGACAAGATCCCAATTAGCTTCTTTAAGCTATCATCTGCTACTCCATCTACTAAAGGCCTTTAGATTTGGGACAGCGGCGCTGCAGTTCACATTTGCAACGACATTAGGTACTTTGCAAGTATCAAACAGCTCGACCATCCAATAGAGATCGAACACGCTATGGGTACAGGAAGTATCAATTATATAGGCACAGTGGAATTCGTCCTGAGAGGAAGAACCTTTACAATGCCTGATGTTCTATTCTCTCCAGATTCACCAAACAGTCTGATCTCAGCATCAAAGGCGTACAAGAAAGCAGGTATTTATGCGGATGTAAAAACAAAACAGCTGGTAAAAGAAGGAGAAGCTATCTGCAAGTTCAACGACAGTATTAACGTATGGACGCTCTCTCCCACTATCTCAAAAGACTGTAAGAGGTCTCCAGTAACCATTGCTGCACCAATACTACCAATGCAGAAGCCAGACACTCAACGCTGGCATCAAAGACTTGGTCATATTGGCAGCAAGATTCTCAAGCGAACAAAACAGGCCACAATAGGCCTAGAGGATGCTGATACCTCTGAGCTTACGAACTGCGAACCTTGCCACCTAAGCAAGGCACAGAGATTCGTTAGTCGGGAACCACGGTTAACACCACTCGCACCTCTAGATGAAATCCATATTGATACAGTTGGTCCACTACCAACTAACAGGAACGGCAATCGCTATCTAGTCGTGCTTACTGATGGGTATAGCAAGATGCGATGGACCATTATGCTGCCTAGCAAGGCAAGCGCAGAGGTAGCATAGCAGATTAAGCTGTTCGCTGCCCAGATGTTCAACATATACGGGAAAACAATTAAAATAATCTTCTCGGACTCAGGAGGAGAATATACAGGCGAGAACCTTGTTACATTCCTCCAACAAAAGGGTATACGAGCTGATAAGTCTGCACCTTACACTCCAGAATAGAACGGCATTGCGGAAGCAGTAAATAAGGTGATTATTGCTCGAGCGCGCGCCTTTATGATTGATTTAGGTCTGCCACTTGAATTCTGGGGCGACGCTGTAAGCCACGCTTGCTATGTCGCTAATATCACCTGCTCAACAAAGCAAAAAGAACCACCACTTCAGCTCTTTCGAAAAGGACTATCAGTTAACACACCTGAGAAGCTTGACCTGTCGCACATTCGGCGATTTGGGTGTAAAGCATTCGCTACCAAACAGCACCTTGCTGCAATAGACAAATTTCAGCCACACGCAGAGGTTGGCTGGCACATTAGAATGCAAGATAATACCACAAAGAACTATATCATCCTTATAAGAAGGTCAAACAAGTGGTTCTTATTAACCACACCACATGTCTCATTCAATGAAAACATTACATTCGCAACAGAAGGCCTTGCAGCCTTACATCGCGAAACTCTATCAGAACAACC
>JAOSBP010164239.1:0-17817 GCA_027563825.1 Erythroxylum mucronatum
GAGGGTTGGGTGGGAGGAGAGGGAGAAGATGATGACGGAGGGAGGGGGTTGGGATTGGCTGTGGATCGAGGAGAGGGGGAGGAGGTTGGGGAGGAAGAGGGAGAGGTTCTGCTCTCACGGGGATGCGCTGTGGTTTTTGCAGGATGCCGTAGGGGCCGGGGTGAAAGGGGAGTTCGGGGGGAGGGATGGGCTGAGGAAGAGGTCGATGGATGAGAACGATGGATGTGTGAAGGAGGTGAAGGAGTACGGCAAACATACCTGGGATGCGTTGAAGAAGCTCCCGGGTACGAGGCGGATGGTGGCCGAAAGGATCCATCGAAAAGTTTGGGAAATGTGGTACGCTGGTGTGCCCGCCTACGATGGACGTGGCAGGATGACGGGGCAGGTGAGAAGTCTTTGGAACCATACCGTATTGATCTGGTCACCGACACGGGTGACGGGTTATGGACCTTGGCATTTCGAGGAAAGACTTACGATGCATTAGAGTAATGGATCCGGGTGAAGTACAAGAGAGGGGCAGGGAGGAACCGAAATTAGGTGGTTGATGGCGGTTTGAGATTCAAATGTCAAGAATGAAATGACATTTTGCCTTGCTTCCAATGCGTTTGCGTCCGTTCATACATGCCGAGCGTTCCTCAACCTTCTTCGTGCATTCTTATCGCCATAAAACTTCTCTTTCCTTCCCCTTCATGCTCTGCCTCTTCCTCTGTCCCTCCTCCCACACTTTCCTCCTTTCCCCCAAACCCCTCTCAATCTCCCCCAAAGCCATTTCCACCGCCGCTCGAGCTTCGACATACGGCACGAGAGGTGGACGCCCGAAATCCAAGCGGAGGAGTCGCATGGCTTTGACCAAGGGATCCGTAGGAGAGCTGGGAGACAGATCGACCATTCGGTTTCTGGGATCGGAAGGACGAAGTGAAGGAGCGTTGGAGGAGGACGAACAAGCAAGGGGCGACGAGATACGGGCGGGGACGCTGGAAGCAGAGGAGGACGGGGGAGGCGGGAGGGAAGGGTGGCATATTGAGAAAGATGGGAGGGAAGGGTAACAGACTGGAGAGGATGAAGCTGGAGGTAAAGTCGAAGTCTGAGAGGGTTGAGGACGAGGAGGGGTTCTCGGTGGTGACACGACTTTTAGAGATTTTTTAATTGTTACGGACTGATCACTAACTGGTGGTTTGACGTAGTTGATTCCGATTAGGTCAAGGAAATGATTTCACAAGTTAGATCTCTTGACAGCAAACTCGGTTTTCCCGTCGCACTATTAAATAAATATTCAAGGAGTTATATTAGTTCGTGGCTGCTATTCACATTCGGGTGGCGACGCCTGAAAAGGATCTGGACCGTTGTTCGAAACATCAACGACAGGTTCAGCCATATTACAGATGATTCTAAGTACATCAATTACAGCTCTCCGTAAGTTAGCCGAACAATTCGAACTATACCAACTCATCGAATTCAGGTCTAAACAAAGCACAGATTCATGATTTATGATATATATATATATAGAGAGAGAGAGTCTGACGTAAGACGGTAGCTGCCTGGCAGTCACGACTCAAACAGTGGTCGAGTCGACAGACGTATCCATAGATCTCGCAAGCTCTTGAACCGGAACCGGAATGGAGAGTCTCAGCCATGCCGCTGTGCTGGGATTCTGGTGCTTTTGCACGGGGAAGACCGAACTACCTTGTCCTTCATATTCTCAGCCATAACCAAGATCACGACATCCCTCGCTCCAACTCCGTCCAAGCACCCAATCACGCTCATCACCCCGAATCACTCCAGTCATCGCAGGTCAATCCCCCTTCCATCCCTTCCCTCTCAGCTCGGATCCAGCATCCCCCCCACAACCCTCTCTGCAACGGCATAAATCGTCGACTGCGGATGCCCCGGCGGCAAGAAAGGCAGCACAGCCGCATCCACCACCCTCAGCCCCGTCACCCCCCTCACCCTCCCCACGGGATCCACGACCGCCAGCCCATCCCCGTCCCTCCCCATCTGGCAAGTGCCGGAAGCGTGCCAGATGGTCCCGAAGTTCCTCCTCAGATACCCCCGTATGTCCCCGTCCGTCACCGTGCCCTTCGTGCCGGGGTAGAACTCCGGGCCGACCGTCACCCCGGACATCCCGCCCCAGATCTCCCTCAGCCTCCTGAAACCTGCGACGGCGACCTCCACGTCGGCCGGGTCGGTGAGCCAGTTGGGGTTCACCACGGGTGGATCCCCCGCGGTGGGGCTGGAGATGGTCACGTTCCCGCGGGAGAGGGGTTTGGCGAGCACAGCGATGATGGTCGCGTAGTTGTACCCGTCGCCCGGGTCAGCGGTGGCGTAGTTTGTGTTGTCGCGGATGATCTCGGAGGAGACGATGTACTCCAGGTCCGGCCAGTCCGGGGGGAAGGAGGCGAGGCGTCGGAGGGTGGAGGCGGAGAAGTTCGCCGTGAGGGACTTGGGGAGCTTTTCCCAGGCGATGACGGTGGGGAGGGAGGTCAGGGGCCCGGAGTTGTCGAGTTTGTACGAGGAGATTGCGGCTGCGGCGAGGGAGGGGGAGTTGAGGAAGATGGAGCCGGTCTGGACCTTGACGCGGAACGAGATGCCGTAGAGGGGTTGGTCCTGATGGAGGGATCAGTGCGCTGAGGGGAAGGGATGGGGGGGACTTGGATGTACCTGGAGGTTTTGGCCCACGCCGGGGAGGTCAGAAATCACGGGGATGGAGAATCGTTTCAGGGTTGCTGCTGGACCGATGCCCGAAAGCATGAGGAGCTGAGGGGAATGAAAGGTTCCAGCGGAGAGGATTACTTCGCGGCGGGCGGAGAGGGTAAAGGGGAGGGACCTTGCGGCGTTCTGGATGACGACCACGCCCGTGGCGGTTTTGTTTGCTGAGAAGATGATGCGTTGGGCTTGAGTCTGGGTGTAGACCGTGAGGCGGGTGGTGTTGGCGAACGCGCGGTTGAGGTAACTCGTCTGGGAGGACTCGCGGTGGCTGTTGGATGGATTGATGGTGCCCGTCACCCAGGCTGAGCCGTTCAGCTGGCCGCTGTTGAAGTTCTTGGGATTGAGAGGAATTCCGACCGCGGCCATGCCTTTGAGGGCCCAGGTGGAGATGGGGTCGGCGTAATTTGGCCACGAGACTTGAAGGGGCCCGTTGAGCGAGTTGTCAAAGGCTGAGGGGTCATATTGAACCGAGCCTGAGCAGAGTCAGAATGGGAAACAACCGGATATATAATTCTACTCACCGTTCTTGGCCCTCTTCGAAGTGTTTGGAGGCGTCAGGAAGGAGCTCTTCTTGAAGAACGGTAAGAGATTCGAAAAGGTGTATCCCTGATCACCCACTGCGTCTGCCCATCTTTGATAGGCACCAATCGTAGCTCTGCCGAATAGCATCAGACGTGGACCAACTTGCGAATCCATTGGCGAAATACCTGTGGTAAACCATGAAATTGTTGCCGGTCGAACCTCCAAGATTCTTCCCTTGCGGGTAATGAAATCTACGACCATTCGCACCAGCTTGAGGAGTGGTAACGATTCCCCAGTCGATCAAAGGCAGCGTCAAATCGGGCGATGATCCTGATCCAGCCAGGATTAGTCGTCGAACAGAGAAGAAGGCTCGTTGAAGACAATACCGGCAGCCAGCAACGGCGCAAAGGCAGGTATGAAGGAGGTGTTGCCGTTTTCAATCTGATAAAACCCACCAGCCTCCACGAGAGCCACACTATAGCGAGTTGCTCTAAACGAACATCAGTCAACTTATTTGTTTGATTCCGATGAGGCTGAATCGTACAATCGTGATGCTATGACTGAACCGGCGGGACCACCCCCGATCACTGTCGCGATTGTCATTTCTCCTTGCCGCATTCATCAACTGGAGCTTCCACTAACCGACATAGTCGTATGTTGCATTTCCAGGTTGGGTGAACGAGTCAAGGAGCAGCGGATTGGATAGCGTCTCTGTCGCCAAAGCTGCGGACAACCATGATGCACAGAAGAGCTTGGTGTTTGTTGATGGCCACATTGTTCCCAGGTTGACCGGAAATTAATGTTAGTCGAAAAGCACGTAGAGAAATCCATTTTTCCGATCAGAAGATATGTTGACAGTTGCTTCTTTCGCATTGGCATCGTCTTTCCCTTCCCCGCAGGTCCCAGCCTTCGCGCCAAGCGATCACACTGCAGATCCCCGCATTCGATCAGTCCAGCCGCTTGCGGTGACGTCGCTGAAATCTACCGTTCATCGTACGGGTCGGACGTCTTCCCCATCAAGATCACCGAAATTATAGTTCCTGCACGGAGTGATCAAGAGATGCACCTCCGGCAAATTGTTTGCCGGGCGCCGAGAGATGTGATGTGACCAAACGATCGACCAGTCCATGACAAGACCACCACCGTTGCGAAACACTTGGGACGGACATTAATTCAGTTAGTATTACGTCTGCTACTACTCAGAACGATTGGCTAGATCTAGAGACCTTCCCAGAATTCTTAAGCAATGAATTCTCTCGACTCCGCAAGTATCACGATCGTCCAAGCGCACGACAGTTCGGAAGTTAGATCCCGGTGCGCGCGGACGCCAGTCGGCAGCAGAAGCCGAACACCATGCGTCGTTTGAAGGAAACGCGTCGATTTATTTCTGTTCGAATGACCGGCAAATTGTTACCACCTGAAACTAAAAATAATTTTGTGTTTGGCGAAGCCTCTGATTGTTTCTATGTAAATTCAGTCGGTCGCGTTGCTCGTTATCGATAAGAACGTCACGAATTGGCAATGTGGCGTCTCGACCAACCAAGCCCTATTGTCAGGAGGATCTTCCAACATTCATCGCCCGTTCGTCAACAGTCTAATCCTGGATCATTGACACTGTAACTTATTGACCTAATTCAGAAATCCGGATACTTAGCATTGCACGAATGGCGACACACAAGTTTGGAAAACGAAGGGAGAGGCTAGAAGCGGGAACAGCCACACCAGAAGTGGCGATGCATCCGTGGCTAATAATGCCTCGGGTAACCCGCTTTCGGATCCCACAACACGCTGACGAACCCCCATTATCGAATTCTTATTTCCACGCACCAGCAATATGCGCAAGCATCTCCAACCACCAGCTTCCGCCCACTTCTCTTTTCCTTCGCATCGCGCATCTTCTCGACAACTCGCCCGCCGAACAGCCGGCAACTCCCAGTCCATCACCACCACCGCGATGAAGACCCAAACCTCTCGGGTCCGGTCCCTCGAAGCGCGTGGCACCGCATTCACAAAGTCACATCCTCCCACCCCTCCTTACGGGAACCTCGTTCGAAGTCCCAAGTCTTGCCGCAATGACGAACGAAAGCCATCCGTCTTCCAATGAAGCGATCTCAAGAGCAGGACGATGCGTGAAGCTGGGGGCGGATGGAGACACACAACAGCAGTCGCCGTCACTGCGACGCCAGACCTTTCTCCATCCTCTGCGGAAGAGAGGCCGAAGGCACGAGGCTGCTGTTGGTGGGTTGCACGTCATGCTTCTCCGCGGACATGCCATCCACCGGCTTTGCAGGCCGCATGACCTGGCTTCGTCCGTCGTTTCGAAGCGCAGGATGCGTTTTCGAAGAGCGGGTGAGGTCGGGGATGAGTGGTCGAAGAGTGAGGCGGGGGAATTCGGATTGGCCGAATGGGGAGCGATGCTTCTTTGCGTAGCTGGACACTGGAGTCTGGGTCCTTGGAGCTACTCTTTTGTTGCTGTCTGACGGACAAGAGTGAACGGGCCAAAACGCAGCATTGGGGTTTCGGGCTCAACAAAGCCTGACACTGTTTCTGCTGGATGAGATCAGAGTTCGGCGACCCTACATGCCCGCCCCGTGAACGTCAGTTGGGATGATGGAAAATATAATTTCGTTCAAATCCGTCCGCGCTTCCGAATCTCACGTTTGGCTCGGAGGATTTGTCCGTCACTCCAGCTGTATGAAGGCCTGCAATCGCCGCTCGATGGTGTTCGGCTTCAACTCCGGAGCGGGAACGATTTGATCTTTGAGAGGATGCGTGATTTCGTCATTGAGGATACCATGTCTTCCCAGCACTCACACTCTAGTGCCGGTCGAACATTTGTAAGGCTATGGTAGTTTCTGTTCGCCGTGGAGTTGATGCCGCTGGAAAGCGATGTTCCTCATCCATATAGAGTGCAGCGACCGGTTTCGTTAATCAGACCGTTTCCTCTAGCAGTCGTTGTCACTTTGATGCGGGATTCGCTACCGCAATAAAGTAAAAGTACTACGGAACTTGGTACGTGCATCAAATGCCCGACCAAAAGGTCGTTTGTCGATTCAATTTTTGTCATGTTGGCTTACTTCCATTCTCGACGGTACGGTAGGTTTAGAAAACTCGGTCCTGGGTTCTCCCCCCTTGACACATATCCTGTAGGGAGATAATATCGACCATGGCAAATTACCTACCCGACTGATGCAAAGGGAACAGATCCCGGTGTCCAGACCGCCAGGGTCAACAGTGGATCTTGGACCCGTGGTCTATCGAAACGAGCCGGCCTCCATTGGCGTCACTCCTAGGCATGCTTGAACCAATCCAAGACTCTGCAAGCAAGCCTCCCTTTGGTCCAACTCTCCATCGTCTCCCATCTCCGCCTTAGAAATTACTTTGGTGGGAAGATTCTCAATTCTCAACAGTTGGAAGTGGCGAGCAGCCGTCTGGAAACGGCATAGACTATTGTAATTTCGTTTCTGGGAATAGTCTATATGCCCAGTCTCTACTCCCGGGCTATTCAACGTCCGCTCCTATCGCACTCAATCTGTCTCATGTTACCTCACACCTCACATCACACATCCTAGCACGGCTTCGGATCCAAAACAAATAAGAGCAAAACACTGCTCCTTCTGCTCCTATTCGAATTTGAACTGAAGGCCTCGACATTACTGGAGTCGCGCTCTACTTTGAGTCTGTCAGCAATATCCCCGTTCTGCCTAGTAGTTGACTTGACTTACCCCCTGAGCTATAGGAGCTTGATGGCAGATCAAGAAACAAACCGCTCTATGTATCAACATCGCAAGGAATACTGCATAGGCGGGCTAGAACTTGGTCGGGTAGGCGGTACCGTAGTAGCCTACAGCACCTGAAGTTTGTTTGAACCAGAGACGGGATCAGAAAAATGCACAAAGAATAGGGTAGGTGCAAAACGATTTCCTATCGGACTTCCCTCGTCCAAGAAACGAATCTCCAGCCAGAAAATCCGTCAATCTTCAAATCTACAATTCTAAGATGGAGATGGCGGCCTTCGATCGGGCACGATGGGATGGTCCTCGCCGTATTACTCGAACAGCCTTCGAATTAAAGGAGGGTATCAGTGTCCTCTTCGATTTCGTCAGCGCCATTTCCAAGACTTACCGGCTGCAGTACCATAGCAGGAGTCTGCTTCATCCTGGACCGAGAACTGGGAAGCTGAAAGAAGAGGATGATCATCCAAGGGCCGAATACAAGAGGTCGTGGGATAAGAAAATTTGAGTGTGGTCTTCGAGGAGAGGATTGTTCCGTATAAGGGCTGTGGCGATGATTGAAAGAATACGGGATTTTTAACCCCGCAAACATCCGGTTATATTCAAGCCGGGCTTTGAGATGTTCATTAGTTCGCTGGGTGAGAAATGCGTTGTTTACGACTTTGGAAGAGAAAGTTTTCCCATTGAAGCAACATCGAAAACTCGTATTTCGGGAATTTTAATACGGCATACCCCAATATGTCTTGCCACAAGGTGATGACCTGAAACTCAAGCGCCCAGTTCGTACCGAGAGTTTGAATCACCCTCTACCGGAGGACATTCACCATCCACTTCTACTATTTGTCTTTCAGGGTCCAACTCGGTGAGCTCCCCCGGAGATTCCGGCTTTGACATTTCGATTGTTTGGATCTTGTCTCGCATATGTCGTCGTTTGTATCTCCGCCAGAAGAGTGCGGAAGCACCCACAGACATAGCCAGAGCTCCAATGGCCACTCCGACCCCGATGCCAGCAATTGCACCCGGTGTTAGTTTTCCGTCCAAATCTATAGGTAACCCCTCCTTCTTCAAGGACTTCAACGTATCGTAATCGAGTGTCGGTAACGACAGTTTGGTGGCTGACTGGAGGGTGCCCAACAACGGAGCTGATTGTGGCACAAACTTCGACAGATCGCTTGTATTCCACATCACTGTCATTATAGGCATGGCGAGCACGAAAGGCACTGAAATCCAAGGATCACCATCACTCCCCACAGCTATCGGAGTCGACGTCGTAACCGCAGATATACACCAGTCACGGAAACCGTCGGTGATCATACCGCTGGAAATATGGTCAGCCAACGCAAGTTGATATACTAGGGACTTCAACCCAGGGAATTTACCCACGAAGGACAGCAAAAGTTCCCCGCAAAAGTCTTGGTCGTATAGACCCCGGACCCGCTCCTAGTCGTGTTTAACACGACCTCGGTACCGGGCCATGTGTTGAATCCATGAGGGCATACCCCTGGACTGAAGACCAGCGGATTGGTACTTGCCAAGGCTGAGATTGCACCTGTCGGATAGCAGGGCAGAAGACCACTGAGATTTTGGGTGCAAGTAAGTGTTCCCCAGAATATGCCGAGGTACGACCACAACTGGGTGTTCTGTCGCGATGCTTTGTTCAAAACACAATCCGATCCTGCTGTGAATACAGTTGTCAGGGCTGTGTACGGTATTGTCGAAGTAATGACGGTAACGGTATCTATGTTTGATGTGATCTCACTGGTGAACGACATGGCATTATAATACGGCAGAAGGTTACCACCGGTAGTCGGGAAAACATCATATAATACCTCGAGAAATCGCAAGACCACGTTGTACGAAATCAGACGCTAAGCTAACGGAATGCATGTGTACGGTGCGGCAGTGCGTGTGAGCAGTTGTTATGCACTATGACACAAAGGCATGATCCTGACCATGGCTGACCTCATTTGACAAAATCGGTTCAGTTACGTCATTGGCAAGCAAGGTAATCATACGTGTTGCCCAACGATAGAGGTGTCAACAGTATAGCTGAAGAAGAGTTTGGGGGCCAGGGCGCTACTGCCGTGTCTTTGGTCTCGACCGGTGAAGGGGATGAAGCGCAACCGTCTCCAGATCGGGCAAACCATTCCAAGTGGCCCCAGGTTTGCGTCAAGTGATTGTCCAACCGCCTATGTTCAGCCTCTTGAAAGCAGAATTCAGCTTTGGCACGGCGGGTTCTCCGGTTTTCGCACACCATGGCTGCTGATATCTTTGGGGACGACAGGGACGTAACCAACAATTGCTCTTGACCATACGGTGATGGATTTCGGTTGGTGTTTCGCCAGTACTCCAGCAGTAGTTCCCCGTTCCAGCACGAGAGCCACGGCGTCATTGACTGACGATCCCAAAAAATGAGTCGCGAACCATGACGCCACTTGAGTTGGCATGATTCAACCAGTTTGATGTTGCTCCGTCGATCTGTTGATCGAGATATGGGAATCCGTTCAGCTCACTGGGAGATCTGCATGGTTGTTGCGCAGTCGTTTGCCGAAAGAGCCTTACGTGCGTGGGTCGTGCCAATCCTAACCCTGCCAATTCTTGGTCGTGCGCACAATCTCCATCTCGCAGGCACGAAATCGTCGCGCATTCCTTTTATCGGAGCTCCATGTCTTGTCAAGTCCATGACGCTGGAATCGTCTTCTCCTCCTCCACCAGTAGTCAAGCTCCTTGACCCGGACCCCAACCTTCCCATTCACGAAAGGACCGACTTCGCATTCTTCCCTCGCCCCTCAACCCCCTACCCCTCAATCCGTGATAGCCCAGCGAAATTGCCCTCGACTTGAAGCCCATCCGTACGTCTTCACCCCAATGTTCGGCGACCTTGAGCCATATAGGCCTTGTATTTTTTCCCTTCGAGCAAAAAGAGTCGTTCGAGTCAACTTACCCAAATCGCAGCTCTTGCTCGGAGGTTTGTCACCTTCATCCATCCGGCTTGACTGTCTTCTTTTGGTGGAAGGAGGTCGTCGCTCCCTGCGATTCTGCCTCCTCCGGTGTCAAACCGCAACCGCAGCTCTTGGCCGTCGATATAACAGTCTGGAAGCGCACATTCTGGTGCTAACGAGATGTCTGGAGGGTGGAAACTGTTCGTGGACTGATAATGGCCATAGTCGTCAACAATCAACATGGTCACATCGGCACATTGATGAACGTAGTCTTTGGCCGACTTTGAGATAGCCTCCACGGACATGAACCAGTTACCTCACATTTTACTCAGAACGGAGAATCATTCACAGCGAGCCTATATTGGCTATTAGTTCAACCGTCTAGAGCGAGATCGGCGATGATCCTACGGTAATGGATCGTAGGGCAAACCTCCAAAAGCTCTGCTCCAACGGCGAACCCTATGCAACGATGCCTCGCATCAGCCGGTAGCAGACCCATATGACATCATTATGTTCCATGTCACACGGACATGATTCGTGATATAAAAGGACTTTACGGATGATCGCGCGTTTTTCTCCCATGGCAAAAGGAGCCATGCAGACACCCACCGTAATCGATATACGTTACTAACAAGGACAATCAGACCCTGGTCTAGATGGAGCCTTTTTGAGCTCGAGCGTTCAATTGCTGTGAACTAGCGTAGAGCCTTTCCTCGGCCACTTTAAGATAGGGCTAGGGTCGTCATGACATAGAAGAACAGATATCGATAGCGGAATTTTTGCTCTGTGGTGGTACGACTTCCTTGTGGCCATCGGCCTCGGATCGTGACATTTGACGAATAGAATGTCTGACGTGCAATTCTCAACAAGTGCAAAGTCAGCCATGAAGTGCAGTTCTGCTAAAGTATACGCGTATGATTCCCGAGGTTCCGATACGCACGCCAAGTCCAAGACTCAACCCTAATGTAATCCATGAACACTTGCTTCCAAAATAGCTAGTTTCTTTGCGCACTATGAGATATCAGGACCATTGTATGACACTGATCTACTGCTTCGATTGAACGTCGATATCGGGGCGAAACTAAGACCTCTACAGGTCAATTAGAGACGACGCCTCTGTGCTCCCAAGCTCCTGGGCGTAATCTATTCATGGGCTACCACAAATCCTTTTCGAGACAGCAAAATCTGGGAGCTTAGCGGTTGACGTGCTAGTTCTCTTCTCTGATATTTGTTCATACGAACACCCGGATCCATTCAAATCCTCACCAATGTCAACATCGCCCACCTTCGACACTTCTCAATCGACCTACTTAACCCTGGTGGTGGCGGCATCACGAAGTTGTGCGGATATCCCTACAGAAACCGAAGTGACCTAGGTGTCGCGAGATATTAGCAACAGAGCACAAGAACGCTTGGAATGAGATAGCAGCCGCGCGCCGTATCTCCATTGACGCAAGATGTCGATTCACTCAGCTTATCAGAATGAGTATTGTAGTTTCCAATCATAGGAACCTGGCAGAGTCAACTGATTTGTACAATATGTTTCCGAGTCAGACTATATAATCGCATACCTTCCGGATGTACAATATTTCTGGGTTGCGGTGGAGGCTATGTCATCGGGTCATCACAGCCGCGCCAGCCGGTACGCAACGACTGATCAGGTCAATTCAAGTGGTTTGAATGTCCCCAGGAAGAACATCGAACGCAGCTCCGTACATCCTGATGGTTTCGTTGATGACATTGTTCAGATAACTTAGACTTCTGACGTCAGCACAAGTCAGTGGTTCCGGCAGCGATGCGAGCTCATGCATGAGATTTTTTCTCACGATCTGATGGTGACAGACAGCCCAGATCAAGTGTGACATCCGTCGTATCGGTCCTAGCGGTAACGTATGACTAGGTCTCAACCGTTACATCCATCAGGGGCGATTCATCCGGGCTGTCTTTCGGCATAATATTTTGGCGCACTGTTTTCTCACGACCGGACGCTTTATGATTCACTCTTCCAAGGCAATGTGTCATGCGATCCTTTTGAGTGAGTAGTACGCTACGCAATCGTGCGGAACGGTCGTTAAAGGGAATCGAGAACGCTGCCAAAAGTGACATCATGAACATTACGAGGGCCACATTCTCCGCGTATGTCTGCGTTCAAAGAGCAAGTGAGCCAAACACGTTCGCGGTGGCAGAGTTCAGCCGGGATCATTCATCACACCAACTTTCACAAGACCAAACAGTCGCCAAAGGTGATCTCGTCGATGACGTCTAAGGCCATCAAGGTCCACCATTTGGAAATGTCTGCGCAACGCATATGGTTCGATGCTTCAGCGATGCTATTCACTGCTCGTCGGAAGATGTCTGTAATGGTGTACGGATAAAGATCTTGTCGAAGTACGGACTTAGCATGCGGCGACACCACAGTGGAACGTAATCTCGCTAGTAAAGGACATGCTCTGGAAACGGGGGTGGGATTGGTAGAGTTCGGATTTGATAAAGGGCGTCCTGGCGCGATGAGACTTGCGGATCGTATCGACATTGCAGACGTCGACGTCTTCAGGGATGAGGCGCACGATGGGGCCTGAACGGGGGCATCGGGATCGACGGGGTATCTCTGGAGAACGATACTCCGCCGCACTGACCGTATCGCTGATGCAGCGAGTGAATGTATTGCGCCTTTGTACTGGTCACGACCTTCCAACGTACGGGCAAGTCGGTCCATCTCGAGATGGAGGAGCCGGGAATCGACGAGAGTGAGCAGGTGAATGTGTTGTGGATAGAACGCCGTGGTGCACCTCCCAGTTCGAGACACTGCAACCCTCGGTGAACGTAGCTATCTCATTAATGCTACAAGAGGTGTTGTCGTGGTTGCGAGTAGCGGTACCGACCTAGTGAACCCGGGGTAACGGCGAAAGATCCGATTACCATTATAGTATTAGAGATAGTAAAGTAGCGGTAGTCAAAGAGGCTATAAAAAGAAGTATAAGCAAATTTTAAACAATAATAAGACTAACGAATACTTCGATTGGGTTTAATCGATACCGTAGCGGTAGAGTTAGTAGCTTTCGCTTTAATGACTTTCGAGACATTGTAATTTAAAAATTAAGTATATTCGTAGACTCTTTCACGTAGCTGAGGCATTTTGGGTGTACGAATGAAGTAGTAGTATCCCAGCACAACAAAACATATCTACTACATCCCTGCTCTACCTCCGACGATGAAAACTGACAGATCTTTTACCGTTTTGTTGCAGATCACCCTTCGCCGTGCATGAATAGGAGTATTGGTACCACATGCTCCGACACTGCTTCGCTCGTGATGCAATTCGGTCAAAGTAGATTATGAAATGCTCGTTGAATTCGTTCATATGTTTTAGCCTTACGAATCTAGATCCACCTGTTGACCGGTCTTTCCAAACCACTCTTTAAATTGCCTTGCCGTGACTACATAGCCTCTGTTAGTTAACAGATGCTTACAAGTGAACTCGTGAACTCCTTCTGCAGGATCTGCGCAGGCGTCTTCGATGACAGTTACAACAAATTCCGCGTCGCAAGCTGCCGCCGCCGTTCTCAACACGCACCCAGACGTACTGAGGCCAGCTATCAACAACGACGCAATGCCTCTGTCCCGCAAATAGCTTTCCAACCCCTCAGCTTTGAAGCTCGAAACGTGACCAGGCCTCTTTGCAAAAACCTTTTCGTCATTCATGTCGGTCGCTGCGAGCTCGGGCGCTTCCTCGCCTCCGCCTCCTTCGGTGCGCAGGGTTTCGACGATTGATGCAAATTTCGTGTTGTTTTTGCATGTTGGGAATGGCGAAAGCGTGAGGTCCACGGGGCAATGAATTACCTCGATGCCTTGCGTCCTAGCCCAACGCGTAAAGTTTGCCGCAATGGAAAGCGCTGCTGGAGCAGACACTCCACCCTGCTTCTTGACAAACGAGACATGGTAGTCCAGGAGAAGCAGCGCTGTACGAGAGACTGGATAATAACCTGGGATCGTAAGATCGTTGTAGCTGAGATGAAAATGCTTGGCGGCCATGGTCGACTTGCTGGGGTTCGCCAAAGAATGAATGACTCGGACCACGAGAGCTGGGATTATCTCGCGGTAGCCGTTAGCAATGAGAGATTTTTCGGTAAGGAAATTGTCTGGTAGAGGAATTGATCCTGTCCCACGGTCTGCAGCTAGCTTCGGGGATAAGAGCGGTAAATCCATGTCTCGCCCAAGTCCAACCGGAAGCTCGTGTCCACGCGGAAATGGTTCCGTCGATATCCTCCATCTTCCTCACAATCGATCCAGGCAGCCTTGCAGTAGGGCTCAACACCGCAGTCTTCACTCGTGCCCCCCCAAAGCTCTACAGCTTTCCCTCCATCAACCCCACCGCACGAGAGCATTTCGCCATACAATAAGACATAACAAGTCCCTCAGTCTTCCCCTTCTCTTCTCATCTCATCAGCTCACCTACATTTCCGCGGCAGCCGAACAACTCCGACCTCGAGCAGTGTCCATTCACACCTTTCCCCCAAACCATGGACGCGTCACCACCACCCAAGCCAGCGCCAGCGCCAGCCTCGACACCGCGATCAAATGCGTGGCCCTGATCGTTCTGGACATCGTCCCAAAGACCGCCGGCGTCGTCGCCGCAGTCGCGTTCGACGCGGTGGTCTGCTATCTCGCCGCCTACGTCGCGGTCTCGCTGTCGAGGAAGGACTGGATGGAGTTCGTGCCCGCCGACGGGAGGAGTTCGGATGGATCGGGGTAACGGCCGGCGTCTTCTCCTGCCTGTCGAGCTTACTGTCCGTGGTCGGAGCGCGGTGCATGATGGTTGAGACGCCGTTCCGGTTGGCCGTGTGGGGTTCTGATCACGTTCGAGTGATGACGATTCTTGTGTTGACGTTGTATCGGTTGATTGCGTGCGCGAGAGCTTTCGCCAAGAGCAGGCGTTGCGGGCGGCGGATGTCGCGGCTGGGATGAAGATGACGGGTGGGACAGTGTGTCCGGCGTTAGCGAAGGAGGCGGATTTCGTTTGAGGGCTGAAGTGAGGGGGCGTGGTCTCATGGAATCGGGAGGGAGCATGGCGTTGAAGTGGCAAGTGCAAGGTTTCGAACGCCTCGTTATTCATGTATCAAGAACTACATATATTATGTCGACATGTCACGAAGCTTGCGTATCGGATGACTCTACATGTCGATCCAACGTCTTACGCCGTTACTTGGTGTGGTTTGTCTCGGGCGTCGGCTAATAAGACGGAGGAGCGGGATTGTCATTATTCGCATCTGGCTGGCCATCATGATCAGGTGCACAAATCTGAGCTTCTTTATTGTAGGGTCTACCAGGCTTCAAGTCAGCATGACAAAACCATATTCCTCGTGTCGGCATTGTATACCTATGCGTAAGTAGTGTTCCGCATCCCTCGCAGTACTGGTCCCAATCCTGGAACATTCCATCTCCGCAACAGCCCTTCAACGGAATGCACGCAATGCAGACACATATTAAAGCGAAACCGAAAACCGCAAGCCTAATCATCACTCGTTGTTAGCCATGGTCAACTGACTCGCAACGGGCTGGTGATGACGTTTAACCAAGTTTTGTCCGAGTCTTTGCTCTCTGGCCGTGTTGCAACCACCTTTCCCTGGCGGGGACAATGAATCTGGCCCGAATGTTCGCGAAGTAAACCCAATGGTGTCAGAGCTTGCTGTTGCGGTGGTGGGCGACCCTTTGATTCAACGTGATTCGGCGGTGTTTGTGCGCATTCCATCTTGTCCGTTTTGGTAGCTTCAAGATAAACAGGAGAGCGGAGCAGCGCGGCGCGGCATCATGTGTTGTTATATGTTCCCCGCCAATTCTTGCCAGTGTGCCGTTACTCCGCCTTAGGCGCGATCGAACCACCCTGATGATGTTGCCAAGGCTTCGCATGTAACACAATTGGTCGCTTTGGAGACTTGGCGTCTTACATTGATGCCTGAGGCAAAAAAACTCGTATATGATTCTTTACACAGCCTAGAGTCTTATGACCTGGAGGCGCAGCGTATCCAATCCAAAACGTATTCTGACCTGTTTTACGTTCATGTAACTTAGCTTCGCTTTTGCTACTTCAACCGATCCGTACCTACATAAATGCGTTTGGCTTACTTGCTACTAGGGTCGTGAAAGGCATCTA
Organism: Erythroxylum mucronatum; assembly: GCA_027563825.1. NCBI lineage: Eukaryota > Viridiplantae > Streptophyta > Magnoliopsida > Malpighiales > Erythroxylaceae > Erythroxylum > Erythroxylum mucronatum. The sequence goes on from JAOSBP010164239.1 coordinate 16,056, forward strand.
TGGGGCTTTTTCGCGCTACTATATTGGAAGGGAAACGTCGTCTGAAGTGATCCCGGTCCGCATGTAGAGGTATGCCGAACCCCAAGAGCCGGCCGACGTCTCTTTTCATCTGCAACATTCGCTGGCCGTGGGAATTGTTTTAAGGTTTTAACCCTTCGACGCAACAAGATGCGAGTCCGCCCTGTCCAGTCCTGAACTAAAAGCACACAAAATCTCTGCCAATCTTGTAGCCTGTAGAAGCAGTTACCTCTCAAACAAACAGCACGCAGCTCCGTAGGTCCAGAAAATGCAATTTCTCTTGATTCTTTCGACCTGGATGTGAAATTTCCAACTGTCACTCCATTGCTTGCCAAACCAGAGTTGGCTTCTCAACGATATGGACCGACAGACCAAAATAATCTCTAAACGCTGTGCTCTGCCGAAGACCACGAAGTTGATATGGACAGAATTCCCCTCCACTTGGTCTCTCTGTTGATTGTAGCATCTGTGTCGATAAAATTGGGGTTCGACTGGGTTGAGATATCCATCTGGCTAGCCTAGGATGCTCCTGCGGCAACCGCCAATGTGGTCGAAGCCCACTAGGTCTCAAAATAAGAACAACCAGATTCATGCCCCATCGCAAATGGAGCACCGCCAAGGTTTGTTAAAAGACATCACGCGCATCTGCTGCTGCACTGTGAACCACACTACGAAGCAGCAGCCTACACCATTTTTTCATATTGCTCCAGACCTCTGTCGATCGCCATACTCGACAGGGATCATTTGACGCCAGCCTATCTGTCATTCAGAGTTTTGAGAGATCATGCCGCTGAAATGCATGCTAAAGCATCCCGCAATTATGAAAGAGGCCCTTTCTTTTCAACGAGATTCACTACTTATCGGCTTCGTCCGTCTGTTCGTGGTTGCTGTGGTTAGCTAGGCATGGCTGCATACGAGGAATTTTCTTAATAAGTAGAACTTCAGTTCACTTTAGAGGAACGATGACCTGATATCAACGACTTGTATTGCCACAACCTTTGACATTGTCTTGTCGACGATGCTTCATAATTGTACATAGAGTCTTGGCCCTTTCGTTGGTCGGCAAGATGTTCAGGATCCGTTCTTCCTACCATCGGTTCATTCACTATTAGATCCTCGGCAACCTCTTAAATGGCACTTGTCCGCCATATAGTATATGCAGGCAAGGGTGAAAGCACGACCATCACGAGAGGACGCAATGCCAGACCATCTCGAAGCGCTCCAATTCGTAAATGAAAGATCTTCTCACCATATCGAGATGCTAACGACATTGCGGAAACCTCGATCATACAGTACAGGAAACTACGTATGGTATTCAGTACCCCTACCTACGCTGAACAGAAGTCACTATTATAGAACATCTTTATAAAAGCACAATTAAACCCGCTGTACGGCTGTAAAATAAATCGCTCGACGGCCACCGACGGTAATGACGAGATGTATACCATTTACAAATCATCCCACAAGAGGCTACTAGACAATATCCGTCGCCATTACTCGACACTGAAGTTGCATTTAACCCAAGACATTGTGCTTTCATAAAATTCTTTAAAAAGCCGTCAAACCTCAAGCTATTCCGAGACTCAATCCTAGTTTCAAGTCGCACTCGAGTCCGCGCCCACTCTCTCTATCTCCCTTAACGTTGTCGTAGCTAGGAGAAAGTCTTAAAATGGATTAGACAGAAGGATAGTGAAGAACAATAGACATACAACAGACTCGTACTGCTTCTCCAGGACTAAGCGAG